>JAIUJO010001255.1:180000-222500 GCA_023846275.1 Vanilla planifolia
CTTCCTGTTTTTCCTCTTCTTGAACTTCTTCTTCTTGTTCTTGTACTATTCCTCTTCTTCTGCTTCTTCTTCTTCTTCTTCCTCTTCTTCTTCTTCTTCTTCTTCATTTTCTTCGCCTTCTTCTTCTTCTTCTTCCTCTTCTTCAACGTCATCACCTTCTTCTTCATCGTCATCTTCTTCTTCTTCTTCTTCATCTTCTTCTTCTTCTTCTTCTTCTTCTACTTCTTGTTCTTCTTCTTCTCCTTCTTCCTCTTCTTCTCTTCTTCTTCTTCTTCTTTTTCTTCTTCATCTACTACTTCTACTTCTTCTACATCTTCCTCTGCTTCTTCTACTTCTCCTTCTTCAACTTCTACTTCACCTTCTTCTCCTTCACCTTCTTCTTCTTCTTCTTCATCTTCTTGTCATTTTTCTTCTTCTTCTTCTTCTTCCTCTTCCTCCTCTTCTTCTTCTTCTTTGTCTTCCTTTCCTTCTTCTTCATCTTCTCGCCCGTCTTCTTCTTCTTCTACTTCTACTTCTACTTCTTCGTCTTCTGTTACTCTACTACTACTACTTCTTCTACTTCTTCTCTTTCTTCTTCTTCTTCTTCTTCCTCTTCTTCTTTCTCTTCTTCTTCTTCTTCTGCCTGTTCTTCTTCTTCTTGCTTTTCTTCTACTTCCCCTTCTTATTCTTCTTCCTCTTCTTCTTTTTCTTTCTCTTCATCTTGTTTTTCTTCTTCTTCTTGTTCTTCTTCCTCTTCTTTTTCCTCTTTTCCATCTTAGTCTTTTTCTTTTTCTACTACTTCTTATTGCACCGCTTGTTTCTCTTCTTCCTCTTCTTCTTCTTCCTCTTCTTCCTCTTCCTCTTCTTGCTTCTACTTCTTCTTCCACATCTTTTTCTTCTTCTACTACAACTTCTTCTTCCTTTCTTTTACTTCTTCTTATTCTTCTTCTTTTTCCTCCCTCTCTTCTAGTTCTTCTAATTCTTTTTCTACTTCATCTGCCCCTTCTTCTTCTTCTTCTTCTTCTTCTTCTTCTCCTTCGTCTCCTCCTTTTTTGGCAGCTTCTTCAACATCTTCTTCTTTTCCTTCTTCTTCTTCCACTACTACTTCTTATTCTTCTTCTTCTTCTCCTCCTCCTCCTTCTTTGTCTACTACTACTTCTTCTACTTCTTCATCATCATCTTCTTCTTCTTATACTTCTTCTTGAAATTCTTTTCCTTCTTCTTCTTCTTGTTCTTCTACTTTTCAACTAGTACTTCTTCTTCTACTTCTTATTCTACTTCTTCCTCTACTTCTTCTTCCACTTGTTCTTCTGCTTCTTCTTCTACTACTTCTTCTTCTTGTCCTTCTTCTTCTTCTTTTTCTTCTTCTACTTCTTCTTCTTCCTCTTCCTCTTCTACTTTTTCTTCTTCTTCTACTACTGCTTCTTCTTCCTCTTCTTCTTCGCCTTCTTCTTCTTCTGTTTCCTCTTCTTCTTCATCTTCTTATTCTTCTTCCTCCTCTTCTACTTCTTCCCCTTAGTATTCTCCTTCTTCTTCTTCTTCTCCCTATTAATCTTCTTCTTCTTCTTCTTATTCATTTTCTTTACATCTTCTTCTTCTTCTTTTTCTTCCTCCTCTTCTTCTTCTTCTTCCTCTTCTTCTTCTTATTCTTCTACTACTTCTACTTCTACTTCTTCTTCTTCTTCTCATTCTTCTTCTTCTTCTTCTTCCTCCTCCTCCTCCTCCTTCCCTTCTTCTTCTTCTTCTTCATCATCTACTTCTTCTTCTTCCTCTTCTTCTTCTTCGTCATCTTCTCCTTCTTCTTCATCTTATTCTCCTTCTACTTCATCTTTTTGTTCTTCTTCTTCTTCTTCTTCTACATCATATTCTTCTTCTTCTTCTTTTTTTCTTCTTCTTCTAATTCTTCCACTTCTTCTTCTTCTCCTCTTCTTCTTTTTCTTCTTCTTCTTCTTGTTCATCATCTTCTTCTTCTTCCTCTTCTTCTTCATCATCATCTTCTCCTTCTTCTTCTTCTCCTTCTTCTTCATCATCATCTTCTTCTTCTTCTTCATCTTCTTCAACATGACATTCTTCTTCTTCTTCTTCTTCTTCTTCTTCGACTTCTTCTTTATCTCTTCTTCTTCTTTTCCTTCTTCTTGTTCTTCCACTTCTTCTTCTTCTTCGTCTTCCTTCTCTTCTTCTTCATCCTCTTATCCAGCTTCTTCTTCTACTTCTTCTTCTTCTTATATTTCTTCTTTTACTACGTCTTCTAGTTCTTCAACTTCTTCTACTTCATCTTCTTCTTCTTCTTCTTTAACCCTTTATCCCTAATCCCTAATCCCTAATCCTTATTCTTTAATCTTTATGACCTAATCCTTTAATCTCTTATCCATAATTTCTAATATTTAATCCCTTATTCTGAATTGCAAATCATTAATCTCGAATTCATAATCCCAAAACCCTAATCCCTAATCTATTATCCCTAACCCCTAATCCTTAGTTCTTAATCACTTAATCCCTTATCCATAATCATTAATCATTAGTCTTTAATCCCTTAACTCGTAATCCATAATCCCTAATCCCTGAGCCCTTGTCGAATACACTAATCTTTAATTAATAATCCAGAATTCCAAATCCCTAATCTTTAATAAATAATCACTAATCTGTAATGCTGGATTTTTAATCCCTAATCCCTACCTTCTCAATCCTTAATCACCAATCCCTAAGACCTATTCCAAACCCATAAGCCTACCCTCCCTAATCCATAATTTATCTTCTCCTTCCTCTTCTTCTTCTTCTTCCTCCTCTTCATCTTTCCTCTTCTTCTCTCTTTTCTTCCACTTCTTGATCTTCCTCTTCTTCTTTTTCTTCTTTCTCTTCTTCTTCTTCATCATCCTCTTCTTCTTCTCCTTCAACTTCCTCTTTTTCTTCTTCCACCTCATCTTCTTGTTTGCCCTCTTCCGCTCATCCTCCTCTTCTACTTCTTCTTTTCCTTCTTCCTCTTCCTCTTCTTCTTCTTCTTCTTCTTCTTCGATTTCGTCTTCTTCTTCTTCTTCTTCCTCTTCTTACTCTCCTTCTTCTTATTCTTATTCTTCTTCTTCTTCTTCTTCCAATTCTTCATCTTCCTCTTCATCTTCTTCTTCTTCCTCTTCCTATTCTTGTTCTTTTTCTTCTTCTTCTTCCTTTTCTCATTCCTCTTCCTCATCTTCTTCTTCGTCTTCTACTTCTTCTTCTTCTTCTTCCTCTTATCGTCTTCTTCCATTTCTTCTTCATCATTCTTCTTTTTCTTGTTCTTTCTCTTCTTCTTCTTCTTCTTTCTCTTCTTCATCATCATCATCATCTTCTTCTTCTTCATCTTCTTCTTCCTCCTCTTCTTTTTCTTCATCATCTTCTTCTTCTTCTTCATCTTCTTCTTCCTCTTCTTCTTCTTCATCATCTTCTCCTTCTTCTTCTCCTTCTTCTCCTTCTTCTTCTTCATCTTCTTCTTCAATATCACATCCTTCTTCATCATCATCATCATCATCTTCTTCTTCTTCTCTTCTTCTTCTTCGTCTTCCTTCTCTTTTTCTTCATCCCCTTATCCGTCTACTTCTTCTAATTCTTTTACTACTTCTTCTTGTTCTTCAACTTCTTCTACTTCATCTTCTTCTTCTTCTTCTTTACCCTTAATCCCTAATCCCTATTCCCTAATCCTTAATCTCTAATCTTTATGACCTAATCCTTTAATCTCTTATCCATAATTTCTAATATTTAAACCCTTATTCTGAATTTCAAATCATTAACCACAAATTCATAATCCCAAAACCCAAATCCCTAATCTCTAATCTTTAGTTCTGAATCACTGTATCCCTAATCCATAATCATTAGTCATTAATCCCTAATCAGTTAATTTGTAATCTCTAATCCGAAGCCCTTGTCGTATACACTAATCTTTAATCAACAATCCCAAATTCTAAAACCCTAATCGTTAATAAATAATCACTAAACCGTAATGCTTAATTTTTAATCCTTAATCCCTTCCTTCTTAATCTTTAATCTCCAATCCCTAACACCTAATCCTAATCCCTGAGCCCACCCTCCCTAATCCATAATTTGTCTTCTCCTTCCTTTCTTCTTCTTCTTCTTCCACTTCTTCTTTCCTCTTCTTCTCTCCCTTCTTCCACTTTTTGATCTTCCTCTTCTTCTTTTTCTTCTTCCTTTTCATCTTCTTCTTCTTCTCCTTCTACTTCCTCGTTTTCTTCTTCCACCTCATTTTCTTCTTTGTCTTCGCCCTCTTCCCCTCATCCTCCTCTTCCTCTTCTTTTTATTCTTCCTCTTCCTGTTCTTCTTCTATTTCATCTTCTTCTTCTTCTTCTTCCTCTTCCTATTCTTCTTCTTCTTCTTTTTATTCTTCTTCTTGCACATCTTCTTCTTCTTCTTCTTCTTCTTCTTCTTCTTCCTATTCTTCAACTTCCTCTTCTTCTTCTTGTTCTTGTTCTTCTTCTACTTCCTCTTCTTCTTCTTGTTCTTGTTCTTCTTCTACTTCCTCATCTTCTTCTTCTTCTTCTACTTCTTCTTCTTCTTTTTATTCTTCTTCTTCCTTTTCTTCTTCCTCTTCTTCATCTTCTTCTTCTTCTTCTTCTTCGTCTTCTTCTTCTTTCTCTTCTTCATCTTCTTCTTCCTTCTTCTTCTTCGTCTTCTTCTTCTTTCTCTTCTTCATCTTCTTCTTCTTCTTCTTCTTCTCCTTCTTCTTTTGCATCTTTTTCTTCTTCTTTTTCTTATTATTATTATTATTATTATTATTGTCCATCTTCATCTTCCACTTCTTTTTCTTCTTCTTCCTTTTCTTCTGCTTCTTCTTCTTCTTCTTTTACTTTTTTCTTCTTCTATTTTTTCTCCTTCTTCCTATTCTTCTTCTTTTTCTTCTGCTTCTTCATCTTCTTCTTCTTCTTCATTGTCTTTTTGTTCTTCTTCTTCTAATACTACTACTTCTTCTTCAACTATTACTACTACTACTACTAAAAGTGCTACTACTACTACTTTTTGTTCTACTTCTTCTTTTCCCTCTTTTCTTCTTCTTCAAAGCCATCTTCTTCATCTTCTTGTTCGTCTTCTTCATTTCTTCTTCTTCTTGCTCTTCTTCTCCTCCATTTTTTCTTCCTCTTCTTCTTCTTCTTCTTCTCTTACCTGATCAACTTCTTCTTCTTCGTCTTCTTCTTCTTCTTCTTCTTCTTTATTCTACTTCTTTTTCTACACCTTCTTCTACTTCATTTTTTTCTTCTTCTTCTTCTTGTTTTTCTTCTTCCTCCTCTTCTCTTTCTTCTTCTTCTTTCTCCTCTTCTTCTTTCTCTATCTTCTTCTTTTTCATATTTTCTTCCTCTCAAATTTTTCTTTATCTTCTTCTTCATCTTCATCTTCTCCTCCATCTTCAACTCCTTCTTTTTATTATTATTCCACTTTCTCTTTATCTTCTTCTTGTTCTACTTCTTCTCCTTCTTCTTCTTCGTCTTCTTTTTCTTCTTCTTCTACTTCCTCTTCTTCTTCTTCTTAACTTCTACTTCTTTTTCTTCTTCTTCTTCTTCTTCTACCTCTTCTTCCTCATAATCTTCTTCTTCTTCTTCTTCTTCTTCTAGTTCTTCATTTTCTTCTTCTTCATCCTCTTCTACTTTTTCTTCTTCTTCTTCTTCTTCTTTTTCTTCCACTTGCTTTCCTTCCTTTTCTTCTTCTTCCTCTTCTTTTTCTTCTTCTCCTCCTTTTTCTTCTTCTTCTTCTTATTCTTATTCTTCTTTTTCTTCTTCTACAACTACTTGTACTACTACTTCTACTTGTTCTTCTTCTTCTTTTACTTCTTCTACTTAATTTTCTTCATCTTCTACTTCTTCTACTTCTACTTCTTCTCCTTCTCCTTCTTGTTCTTCTTCTTCTTCTTCTTCTTCTTCTTCTGCTTTTTCTACTTCTTCTTCTTGTTTTTCTTCTATATCTACTACTACTTCCTGTTCTTCTTTTTCTTCTACTTCTTTTTCTTCTTCTTCATTGTCTCCTTCCCTTTCTTATTCTTCTTCTTCATCCTCTTCTATTTTTTCTTCTTCATATTATTTTCTTCTTCTTCTTCAGCTTCTTCTTCTTCTTTTTCTTCTTCTTCTTCTTCTTCTTCTTCGTCCTCCTCTTCTTATTATTCCTCTTCCTTTTATTCTTCTTCTTCTAATGTTTCTACTTCTTCTTTTTCTTCTTCTTCTTCTTCTTCTTCCTCTTCTTGATCTTCTTCTACTTATTCTACTTCTTCTTAATGTTCTTCTTCTTCTTCTTCATCTTCTTCTTTTTCTCGTTCCTCCTCTTCGTCTTCTTCTTCTTCCTCATCTTCTACTTCTTCTTCCTCTTCATCGACTTCCTCATATTCTTCTTCTTCTTGTAGTTCATCTTCCTTGTCATCTTATTCTCCCCCTTCTTCTTCTCCTTATTCTTCTTCTTCTCTTGCTTCTTTTTTTACTTCATCTTCTTCTTCTTCTCTTGTTTCTCTTATTCTTCTTCATCTTCTTCCTTTTCTTTTTCTTCTTCTTCGTCTTCTTCTTCTTCCTCCTCTTCTTTTTCTTTTTCCTTTTCTACTTCTTTTTCCTCTTCTTCTTCTTCTTCTTTTTCTTGTTCTTCTTCTCCTTCTTCTACTTTTTCTTATTGTTATTATTGTTGTTGTTCATCTTCTACTTCTTCTTCTTGTTCATCTTCTACTTTTACTTTTTCTACTTCTTCTTTGTCCTCTGCTTGTTCCTCCTTCTTCTTCTTCTATCTCCTCTTCGCCTTCTTCTTCACCTTCTTCTTCTTCTTCTTATTCTTCCTCTTATTCTTCTTCTTCTTCTTCTTCTTCGTCTTCTTCTTCTTCTTCTTCCTCTTCCTACACTCCTATTCTTCTTCCACTTCTTCCACTTCTTCTTCTTTCTCTACTTCATCCTCCTTTCAAATTCTTTTTCTTCATCTTCTTCTTCCTCATCCTCCTCCTCTTCTTCTTCTTCTTCTTCTTCTTCCTCTTCTTCCTCTTCTTCTTCCTCTTCTTCTTCTTCTTCGTCTTCCTCTTTTCCGTCATCTTCCACATTTTCTTGTTCTTCTTCTTTCTTTTCTTCTTTCTCTTCTTCTTATTCTTATTCTTACTCTTCTTTTGCTTCTTCTTGTTCTTCTTCTTCTTCTTCTTCTTTTTCTTCTTCTTCTTCTTCTTCTTCTTCTTCTTCTATTCCTCTTTTTCTTCATCACCACTATCTGCTTCTTCTTCCACTCCATTTTCTTTCTCTACTTCTTCCACTTCTTCTTCTTCTTCTTCTTCTTCTTCTTCGTCTACTTCTTCTTCTTCTTCTTCTACTTCTCCTTCTTTGTCATCTTCTACTTCTCCTTCTTCTTCTTCTTCCCATTCTTGTTCTTCTTTTCCCTCTTCTTCTTCTTCCTCTACTTTTTCTTCTTCCCCTTCTTCTCCTTCTTCTTCCGCTGCTTCGTCTTCTTCTTCTTCTTCTTCTTTGTCTTCCACTTCTTGTTCTTCTTCTCCCTCTTCCTCTTCTTCTTCTTCTTCTTCTTCTTCTTCTTCTTTTTCTCATTCCCCCTATAATTTTTATTATTCTTCTGCTTCTCCTTCTTCATCTTCTTCTTCTTCTACTTCTTCTTCCTTTTCTTCTTCCTCTTCTTCTTTCTCTTATTCTACTTTTTCCTCTTCTTCTTCTTATTCTTCTTCTTCTCCTTCTCCTTCATCATCATCATCTTCTTCTTCTTCTTCATCTTCTTCTCCTTCTATTTCTTCTTCTTCTTCTTCTTTCTCTTCTTGTTCTTATTCTTCTTCTTCTTATTTTTTTCTTCATCATCATTTTCTTTTTTTTTCTTCTTTTCTACTACTTTTTGTTCTTCCTTTACTACTTTTTGTTCTTCCTTTACTTCTTTCTTAATTCCAAATCTTTAATCCTTAATACTTAATCCCTAATCTTTAATCCCTAATCCTTAATCTTTATCCTTAATCCATGTTCTCTAATCCCTCCTCCCTAATCCCTAATCCTTAAATCATAATTCCTAAAACCTAATCCCTAATAACTAATCTCTAATCTTAAATTGCTAATTTGTAATACCTAATCATTAATACTTAATCAATAATCCCTCTGTCCAAGTTCTTTAATCTCTTATACCTAATCCATAAACCTTAATCCTTAATCCCAAATCCCAAATCTATAATCTCTAATCCTTAAACCCTAATCTTAATTATAGTTATTAAATCTTGAATCCTTAATCTGTAATCCATAATCTTTAAACTCTAATAAATAATCACTAATCTTTAATCAATACTCTCTAATCCCTATTCCTTAATCCATAATTTGTAGTAATTAATCTCTTAATCCTTAATCTCAAATCATTAATCTCTTCATCTCTAACCCTTTATTCTAAATCTTTAATCCTTAATCAATTTTACTTATTCCTTAAGCCCAGCTCTTTAATCCCTAATCCTTAATCTTTAAACCCTAACCCCTAACTACAAATCCATAATCCATAATCCCTAATCCTTAATCTTGAAACCCTAATCCTTAATCCTTAAAATATAATCCCTAATCTTTCTTTTCTTAATCCCTAATCCATAACCCTAATCCCTAATCTAATCACTAATCCTTCTCTTCATCCTCTTCATCTTATTGTCCAATTACTTCTTTCTCTCCTTCTTTTACTTCTTCTTCTTCTTCTTCTTCTCCCTTATTTTCTTCTTCTTCTTCCACTTCTTCCTTATCTTCCTCTTCTTCGTCTTCTTCTTCTTCCCTTTTCTTCTTCTTCTTCTTCTTCTTCCTGTACTTCTTCTTCTTCTTCTTCTTCTTCTTTTCCTTCTTCCTACTCTTCTTCTTCCTCTTGTCTTCTTCTTCTTCTTCTTTTCTTGTTCTTCTTCTTCCTTTTCTTCTTCTTCTTCATCATCATCATCATCTTCTTCTTCTTCTTCTTTCTCTTCTTGTCCTTCTTCCTCCTCTTCTTCATCATCATCATCATCCTCTTCTTCTTCTTCTCCTTCTTCTCCTTCCTTATCTTCTTCCATAATCATTAATACAACTCTAATCTATAACCTTTAATACTTTATCCTTAATCTCTAATCCTGAGTCCTTAATCCTTATCAGTATTCCTAATACCCTTCTTCCAACTCCCTAATCCCTAAACCTTAATCCCTAATCCCGAATTGCTAATCCATTAACCCTATTCATGAATCCCTAATGTCGAATCCCTAATCACTAATCCCTAATACCTAATCCATCTCTTCTTCCTTTTCCTCTTCTACTTCTTATTCTTCTTCATCCTCTTCTTCTTCTACCCCTTCGTCTTCTTCTTCCTCATCTTCTTCTTCTTCTTCCTCTTCTTCTTGTTTTTCCTCTTCTTCCTCTTCTTCCTCAACTTCCATGTCTTCATCTTCTTCTTCTTTTTCTTCTTCTTCTTTTTCTTCTTCTTCTTCCTCCCCTTCATCATCTTCTTCTTCTTCTTGTTCTTCTGCTTATGCATCTGCTTCTCCTTCACTTTCTTCTTCTTCTTCTCTTCCTTCTTCTTTTTCTTCTTCTTCCTCTTCTTCTTCTTCTTCTTCTTCCTCTTCTTCTTCTTCTTCTTCTTCTTCTTCTTCTTCTCTCTCTCTCTCTCTCTCTTCCTCTTCTTCTTCATCATCATCTTCTTCCTCCTCTTTTTCTTATTATTATTATTAGCATTATTATTATTATTATTTGCCTTCTTCTTCTTCTTCTACTTCTCCTGCTTCTTTTTCCACTTCTTCTTCATCTTCTTCATCTTCCCTTTCTACCTCTTCTTCTACTTTCGCTTCTATTTCTTCTACATCTTCTTTTCCTTCTCCTCCTCCTCCTCCTCCTTCTTCTTCTATTTCTTCTTGTTCTTCATCTTCTTCTTTTTCTTCTTCATCTTTTCTTCTTTTCTTGTTCATATTCTTCTTCTTCTCTTCATCTTCTTCTTTTCCCTCTTCATCTTCCTCTTCTTCTTCTTCATCATCATCATCTTCTTCTTCTACTTGATCACCTTCTACTCCTTATTCCTACTGTTCTCCTTCTTCTTCTTCTTCTTCTTCATTGTCCTCTTCTTGTTCTTCTTCTAACTTCTCCTCTTCTCCATCTTCTTCTTCTTCTTCTTCTACTTTTTCAACTTCTCTTTCTTCTTCTTCCTACTCTTCTTCTTCTTCTTCTTCTTCTTTTTCTTCTTATTTTTCTTCTTCTTCTTCTTCTTCTTCTTCTTCCTCTTCTCCTTCTTCTTCTTTCTCTTCTTATTTTTCTTCTCCTTCTTCTTCTCCTTCTCCTTCTTCTTCCTCTTCTTCTTCATCTTCTTCCTAATTTATGTATTCTACTTCTTCTACTTCTTCCTCATCTTCCACTTCTTCTTTTTCTGTTTCTTCATCTTCTTCTTCTTGTTCTTCTTCATGCTCTTCTTCTTCGTCTTGTCTTCTTCTTCTCCTTCTTCTTTTCTTTTTCTTCTTCTTCCCTTTCTTTTTCCTCTTAATCTTAATTATTATTATTATTATTATTATTATTATTATTCATCTTCTTCTTCTTCTCTTCTTCTTCTCCTTCTCCTTCTCTCGATCTTTATCCTTCTCCTTCTCCTTCTTTTTCTCCTACTCCTACTGCTCTTTTCCTTCTCCTTAACCATCTCCTTCATCTTCATCTCCTTGTCCTTCCTTTTCTACTTCTTCTTCTCCTTCTTCTTGTCCTCTTACTCCTATTCCTTCTTCTTCATCTTCTTCTTCTTCCTTCTTTCTTCTTTCTTCTTTATAATTTCTTCTTTCTTCTTCCTTCTTCCTTCTTCCTTCTTCCTTCATCTAACATCTTTCCTTTTTCTTCCTTCCTCCTTTCTTCTTTATTCTTCCTCTTGTTCTTCTTGTTCTTGGTTTTTGACTTCTCCTTATCATTTTCTTCTTCTTCTTTCTGCCTCCTTCCTTCTTCTTTTTTCCTTCTCCCTAATCCTTATTCTCTAATCCTTAATCCCTAAACCATCCTTAATTTCTAACTCTTATTTTTTAATCCCTAACTTCGAATCCCTAATCTCTAATATTTAAACTTTAATCTATAATACCTAATTCTTACTCCTTAATCTATAATTCATAATCCCTAATCCTTAATCTCTAATCCCTCATCTATAATCCTTCATCACTAATCCCTAATCCTAAATCCTAATCCCTATCTCTAATCTTAATCTTAATCTCTAATCTTGGATCCTACATTCTTAATCTCTAATCTCTAATTCTAAATACCTAATCTGTAATCTTAAATCACTAATCTCTAATCCTTAATCCTTAATAATTAATAAATTAGTTATTAATCCCTAATATCTAATCCTTAATCATTAATCTCTTTATCCATAATCCCTATTATCTAATCACTAATCTATAATCCTTAATCTTTATTACTTATTTCCTAATCTCTACTCTTTAATCCCTAATCCCTGATCTTTAAACCCTAATCCCTATTTGCTAACTCGTAAACCCCTAACCACTAATCTCTAATATCTAACTCATAATCCTCAATTCTTCCCTCACTAATCTTTAATCCACACTTAATTCTCCTTAATCAATAATCCTTCCTTTCCTGATCCTTAATTCTTAATCCCTAATCCTTAATGATACTCTTCTTCCTCTTTTTCTTCTACATCTTCTTCTTCTTCTTCTTCCTCTTCATCCTCATCTTCCTCTTCTTCCATATCTTCCTCTTCTTCTTCTTTTTCTTCTTCTTCTTTCTCTTCTTATTCTTCTACTTCTTCTTCTTCTTCCACTTTTCTTCCTCTTCTTATTTGCCTTCTTCTTCCTCCTCCCCATCTTTTTCCTCTTCTTCTTCTTCTTCATCATAATCTACTTCCTTTGGTTCTTTGTCTTCTTCTTCTTCTTCATGTTCTTCTGCGTCTTCCACTTCTTCTTCTTCTTCTTTTTCCTCTCCTTCCTGTTCTTCTTCTTCCTCTCATTCAATCTCTCTTCTTCTTCTTCTACATCTTCTTCTTCTTCTTCTTCTTCTAATTCTAACTCTAATTCTTCTACGTCTTCTTCTTCTTCTTCTTCTTCATTTTTATCTTCTTGTCTTCTTTGTGTACCTCTTCTTCTTTTTTAAATCTTTCTCTTCGTCTTCTTCTTCCTCTTTTTCTACTTCTCAACCTTCTTCTACTTCTCCTTCCACTTACTTTTCTCCTTCTTCTTTTACTTCCTATTCTTCTTCTTTGTGACCTACTTCGCCTCCTTCTTCTTCGACTTCTTCCTCTTCTTCTTCTTCTTCTTCCTCCTCTTCTTCTTCTTCTTCCTCTTATTCTTAATCTTACTCTTATTATTATTATTATTCTTATTATTATTATTATTCTTATTTTGATTCTTTTTTCTCTTCTTCCTCTTCTTCATCATCTTCTTCTTCATCATCTTCTTCTTCTTCTACTTCTTGCTCTTGTTCTTCTATTTCTTCCTCTTCTTCTTCTACTTTTTACTCCTTTTCTTCCTCTTCCTCTTCTTATTCTTTGCCTTCTTCTTCTTCTTCATCATCTTCTACTACTTCTTGCTCTCGTTCTTCCTCTTCTTTCTCTTGTTCTTCTTCATCTTCTTATTCTTCTTCTTCTTCTTCCACTTCTTATTCTTCTTCTTCTTTTTCTTCTCCATTTTCTTCTTCTCCTCCATCCTCTTCTTCTTCTTCCCTCTCTTCTATGCCTTTTTCTCCTTCTTCTTTTCTTACTCTTCTTCTGTCTCTTCTTTGTTTCTTCTTCTTCTGCTTCTTCTTTTTCCTTTTTTTCTTCTTCTTGTTATTTCTATTCTTATTCTTCTTCTTCTTCTTCTCCCTCTTCTTCTTCTTCCTCTTCTTCTTCTTCTTCAAGTTCTTCTGCTTCTTCTTCTTCTTCTTCTTCTTCTTTTTTTGCCTATTTTATTTCTTTTTCATCTTCATCTTCTTTTTTTTCTCCTTCTTCTTCTTCTACTTCTTCTATTTCTTGCACTTTTTTTTCTTCTCCTTCTTCTTCTCTTTCGTGTTTTTCTTCTCTTTTTGTTCTTCTTCTTCTTCTTTTTCATCTACCACTTCTTCTTCTCTTTCCTATTCTTCTTCTTTTTCCTCTTCATCTTCCTCTTCTTCTTCTTCTTCTTTTCCTTCTTCTACTTCCTCTACTACTTCTTCACCTTCTTCTCCTCCTTCTTACACTTCTTGTTCTTCCTTTTTCATCTTCTTCTTCTTTTTCTTCTTTTAGATCTTTTACTACCTCTTCTTCTTTCTCCTCCTCTTCTTCTTCCTCCACTTCTTCTTGTTCTTCCTCTTCTTCTTCTTCTTTTCCCTCTTACTCCTATTCTTCCTCTTCTTCCTCTTCTTATTCTTCCTCTTCTTCTTCTTCTTCTTCTAAAACTTCTTCCTCTTCTTCTTCTTTTTCTTCCTTTTCTACTTGTTCTTGTTCTTCTTTTGCTTCTTCTTCTTCTTCTTCTTATTCCTCTTCCACTTCTACTTCTTCGACTTCTTCTGGTTTTTCTTCTTCTTCTTCTTCCTCTTCTTAATCCAATTCTTTTTCTTCTTCTTCCACTTCTCCTTCTACCTCTTCTTCTTTCAATTCTTTCTCTTCTTCTTCTTCCTCTTCTTCCTCTTCTTCTTCTACGACTTTTTCCATTTAGTTTTTCCTCTTTTACTTCTTATTTTTCTTCTTCTCCTCGATCTTCTTCTTCTAGTTCTTTCTCTTTATTTTCTTCTTCTTCTTCTTCTTCTTTTTCATCCACTTTGACTTAATTTTTTTCTTATTCTTATTCTTTTTCTAATTCTATTCTTCTTCTTTTTCTTCTTCATCATCATAATCTTCTTCTTCTTCTACTTCTTCTTTTTACTCTTCTTCTTCCCTAATCATCAATCCATTCCAAATCCCTAATACTTAATCCTTAATTTTTAATTCCTAATCTCTAATCCCTAATCTTTATGCCTATTTCTTATTCCCTTATCCCTGCTCCCTAATCCCTCATGTCTAAACTCTAATCGCTAATTACTAATCCATAATCTCTAATCCTTAACGATAAATCTCTAATCACTAATCCTTTTTCACTAATGCCTAATCCCTAATCTCACCCTCCCTAAGCCCTAATACCTAATCAGTCTCCTTTTTCTTTTCTATTTTTCCTTCTTATTCTCCTTCTTCTTCTTCTTCTTCTTCCTCTTCCTCATCTTCCTCTTCTTCTTCTTCTTCTACCTCATCTTCTCCTTCTTCTTCTTCTTCCTCTTCTTCCATTTATACATCTTCCTCTTCTTTTACTTCTTCTTCCTATTCTTCTTCTTCTTCTCTTCTACCTTTTTCTCTTCTTCTTCTACTTCTTCTTCTTCTTCTTCCTCTTTTTCATCTTCTTCTTCTTCTTTGTCTTCTTCTTCCCTTACCCCTTTTTCCTTTGCTTCTTCTTCTTCTTCTTCTTCTTCCTCTTCTTCTTCTTCTTCTTCTTCTTCTTCTACTTCTTCTTTTTCTTTTTTTTTACATCTTGTTCTTCTTCTTCTCTATATTTTCTTCTTTCTCCTCCCCTTTTTTCTTCTAATTCATCATCTTCTTCTTCTTCTTCATAATTTTTTCTTCTCTTCTTCTATTTCTTCTTCTTCTTCATCATCATCTTCCTCTTCTTCTTCTTCCTCTTTTTCTTTTTCCTCTTCATCTTCTTCTTCTTCTACTACTACTACTACTTCTTCTTCACCTTCTTGTCCTTCTTAATCTTCTTACTCTTCTCCATCTTCTTCTTCTTCTTCTTCCCCTTTATTCTCTTCTTCTTCTTCTTGTTGTTCTTTTTCTTTTTCTTCTTGTTCTTCTTCTTCTTTTTCTTTTTCTTCTTCTTCTTGTTCTTCTTCTTCTTGTTCTTGGTCTTCTTTTTTCTTCTTCTCCTCCTCCTCCTCCTCCTCCTTGTTCTTCTCTTCTCTTTCTTCTTCCTCTTCTTTTTCTTCTTTAGCTTCTTCTTCTTCTTCTTCTTCTTCTTCCTCCTCCTATCCTCCTTCTTCTTCCTCCTCTTAGTCTTCATTTTCTTCTTCCACTTCTTTTACTTCTTCCTCTTCTTCTTTTTCTTCTTCTTATACCCTAATCCCTAATCCATGACGTCTAATACCTAAACCTTAATGTGTTATCATTATTCCTCAATTTTTAATTTATAATCTGTAATCTCACTAACCCCTATTCCCTAATACCTAATGCCTAATCTTTAATTCTTGATCCTTAATCATTAATCCTTATTACCTAATCCTTAATCCATAATCATTAATCATAAATACATGTCCTCATAAGCTTTAATCCCTAATCTCTAATCTAAAATCCTATATCCTAAATTGCTAATCTCTGATCTCTAATCTTTTATTCCAAATATGTAGTCCGTAATCCCTAATGCATAATCCCTTTTCCTTAATTCTTAATCCTTAGCCGATAATCCTTAATCCATGATCTATATTCCCTAATCCCTTAAACCATAATGCCTAATTCTTCATCCCTAGTTAATAAACCCTAAAACTGATCACTAATCGCAAATCAATAATTCCAAAACCTTAAACCATAATCCCTAATCTCTAATCCTTAACACCAAATTCTTAATCTATCTTTAATCCCTAATCATAAATCCATAATACATAATCTTTAAGCCATCCCTCTATAATTCATAATCTATTTTCTTCTTCTTCTTCTTCTAATGCTTCTTATTCATAACATCTTCTCCTGCTTTTTCTTCTTGTTGTTGTTGTTCTTCTTCTACTTCTTGTTTTTCTTCTTTTCTTTCTTCTTCCTCTTCTACTTCTATTTCTTCTTCTTCTCTTCTCCTTCTTCTTCTTCTACTTCTTCTTCTCTTATTCTTTTACTTCTTCTTCATCTCCTTCTCTTATTCTTTTACTTCTTCTTCTTCCTCCTCTTTTCTTTTTCTTCCTCTTCTTCTTCTTCTTGTTCTTCCTCTTCTTCTTCTTCTTCTTCTATTTCCTCTTCTTCTTCTTCTTCTTTGTCTTCTTCATCTTGTTCTTCTTCTCTTACTTCTTGTTCTTCTTTTTTTCTTCTTCTTCTTCTTCTCCTCCTCCTCCTCCTTCTTCATCTCCTCTCCTTCTTCTTCTTCCTCTTCTTCTTCTTCTTCTTCTTTAGCTTCTTCTTCTTCTTCTTCCTCTTATCCTTCTTCTTCTTGTTCTTCTTCTTCTTTCCCTTCCTCTTCTTTTTCTTCTTCCACTTCTTCTTCTTCTTCTTCTTCTTCTACTTCTTCCTCTTCTTCTTCTTTTTCTTCTTTTTAATCTTTAATCCCTAATCAATAATCCCAAATACCTAATCCTTAATCAATAATCCCTCATTCTTCCCTTGCTAATCGTTATTTCATTAACCTCTAATCTCTAATCTCTAATCTCTACACCCTAATCCCTAATCCTTAATCTTTAAATATAAATCCTTAATCCATAATGCCTAATCGTTAATCCTTAACTCCTAATCCTTAAAATATAATCTGTAATCCCTAATCCTTAATCCATAATCCTTATTCTCTAATCCGTAATCTCCTATCCTCTATTCGTAATCCATAGCCCTTAATCCCTATGCCTTATCCTCAATCCTTAATCCATAATCCCTAATCTTTATTACTTAATCTATTAATCTCTAATCCCTTATCTTGAATCTATAATACTTAATTGCTAATTTATAATCTCTAATCCATACTCCCAAATCCCTATTCACAAATCCTTAATGCTTGCAACTGTAATCCCTTATATCTCAAATCATTAGTCCCTAATCCTTATTTTCTAATCCCTTGTCCCAAAACCCTATTATGTTAGCCATATTCCAAATCCCTCATCCTTCATCCTTTATCTCTAATCCTTTTACCATAACCCTAATTCCTATTTCTTAATCTCTAAACCTTAGTTTTTAATCCTTAATCCTCACTTCCTCTTCTTCTTTCGCTTCTTCCTTTTCCTCTTCTTCTTCTACTTATCTTCTTCTTCTTCTTCTTCTTCTTCTTCTTCTTTTTCTTCTTCTTTTTCTTCTTCTTTTGGTTCTTATTCTTCTTCTACTTCTTCGTCTTCTACATCTTCTTCTTCTTTTCCTTCTTCTTCTTGTTTTCTTCTTCTTCACCATCATCTTCTTCTTCTTCTTCTCCTTCTTCTTCATTCTTCTTCTTCCTCGTCTTCTACTCCCTCTTCTTCCTCTTCTTCCTTTTCTTCTTTTTCCTCTTCCTCTTCCTTCTACCTCGTCGTCTTCTTCAACTTCTTCATCCTCTTTTTCATCTTCTTCGTCTCCATCTTTGGCCTCTTCTTCTTCTTGTTATTCTTCTTCTTGCACTTCTTCTTCTTCTTCTTCTTCCTCTTCTTGCTCCTCTTCTTCTTCTTCTTCTTCTTCTTCTTCTTCCTCTTCTTCTTCCTCTTCTTCTTCTTCTTCTTCCTCTTCATCTTCATCTTCTCCTCTTCTTAATCATCATCTTCTTCTTCTTCTTCTTCTTCCCCCTTGTTTTCCTCCTTCTCCTTCATGATCATCATCTTCTTCTTCTTCCTTCTTTCTTATTTCTTCTTTCTTATTTCTTCTTCCTTCTTCCTTCTTCATTCCTCCTTCCTTCTTCCTTCTTCCTTCCTTCTTTGTTCTTCCTCCATCCTTGTTCCTTCTTCGTTCTTCTTTTTTCATTCTTTTTTACTCTTTCTTCTTTGTACTTTCTTTTTTCTTTTTTCTTGCTTCATCTTCTTCCTTTCTTCTTCTTTATTTCTCCTTCTTCTTCTTTTTCTTTCTTCTTCTTCTTCTTCTTCTTCTTCTTCTTCTTCTCCTACTTCAACTTCATCCTTAATCTCTTATCCCATTCATTCTTAATCCCTTATTTGTAATCCCTAACAAACCTTCTTTAATCTTTAATCCATAAGGCCTAATCCCTAAGCCCAAATCTGTTGTCCGTAATTACTAAATCCCAAAGCCCAAATCTTTAATACCATATCTATCCTTGTTCCCTAATCCATAATCCTTAATCCCTAAACCCTAATGTCTTATCCCTATTCCTTAATCGCTAATCCATAATCCTTAATTGCTAATCCTTAATCGCTAATCCTTAATCCTTAATACATAATCCTAATCTCTAATTCCTGATCCCTAATCATTAATACCTACTCCCTAATTCTTCATCCATAATCCTTAATCATAAATACCTATCCTCATGATCTCTAATCCCTAATCTCTAATCTAAAATCCCATATCTTGAATCGCTAATCTTTGATCTCTAATCTTTAATCCCAAATCTCTAATCCATAATCCCTAATGCATAATCCCTTATCCCAAATCCTTAATCCTTAGCCATTAATCCTAAATCCATGATCTATATTCCTTATTCCTTTAATCCTTAATCCCAAATCCTTAATTCCCAATTCTTAATCCCTAGACTCTATTCCTTAAGCCTTATTCTTTAATCACTAATCCCTAAGCACTAGTCCCTAATCTATGAACCCTAAATTAATAGTTAATCCTAAATAAATAATTCCTAAACTCTAAACCTTAATCCCTAATCTCTAATACTTGACCTTAAATTCCTAATGCATCTTTAATCCCTAATCATAAATCCATCATACAAGATCTTTAAGCCATCCCTCCCTTATTCATAAACTATTTTCTTCTTCTTTTACTTCATATTCATATTCTTCTGCTTCTTCTTCTAGTTCTTCTTCTTCTTATTCTTCTTCTTCTTCTACTTCCTCTTTTTTCTTCTTTTCTTTCTTCTTCCTCTTCTACTTCAATTTCTTCTACTTCTTCTTCTTCTTCTTCTTCTCTTATTCTTCTACTTCTTCTTCTTCCTCCTCTTCTTTTTCTTTTTCTTCTTCTTCTTCTTCTTCTTCTTCTTTTTCCACTTCTTCCTCTTCCTCTTCTTTTTCTTCTTCTTGTATTTCTTCTTCTTGTTCTTGTTCTTCCTCTTCTTTTATCTTCTTCTCCTCCTCGTCGTCCTCTTCCTTCTTGTCCTTCTCCTTACCATCTTCTTCTTCCTCTTCTCCTTCTTCTTCTTGAACTTCTTCTTCTTCTACTTCCTCTGATCCTTCTTCTCCTTGTTCTTCTCTTTCTTTTTCTTCTTCTTCTTCTTCTCCTTCTTGTTCTTCATAATACTTAATCCCTATTTCTTAATCCCTACACCTTAATCCCTCCCTACCTTATATTTTATTACAAATATTTAATTTGTAATCCCTAATCCATCCTTTCTTAATCTCTAGTCCCTAAGCCCTAATCTCTAATCCTTTAGCTTAATCCATAATCCCTGATCCATAACCTCTAATCCCTAATTCATGCTTAATCCCTAATACATAATCCTTAATCCTTAATCTTTAATCCTTAAGCCTCGATCGCTAATACCTGATACCTAATACCTAATAACTAATCTGTAATCCATAATCCCTAATCACAAACCTCTAATCCTTAATCTCTAATTCTTAATCCCTAATCACTAATCCCTCATCCTAATCATAATCACTTAATCTTCAATTCCTAATCCTTACATAATCTTGAATCCAAATCTCTAATCATTAATCTCTAATCATTAATCCATAATCTCTATTCTCTAATTCGTAATCCCTAATTCTAAATCCTTAATACTTTATCCTTAGCATGTAATACCTTAATTCCTAATCCCTAATTATTAATCTCTTCAGCCAAAATCCTTAACCCTAATCTTTAATCCCTAATCCTTATTCCCGAATTCCTTTTAGTTATTCCTCAATCCTAATCCTTAATTCCTAATCCTTAATCCCTAACCCTTAATCCTTGATTTACGATCCTTAATCCCTAACACCTAATCTTATATCCCTCCAACCTTAATCCTTAATCCTCGATCCCTAACCTTTAATCCTTAACCACTTCTTCTTCCTCTTTGTTTTCATTTACTTCTTCCTTTTCTTCTTCTTCCTCTTCTTCTTCTTCCTCTTCTTCTTCTTCCTCATCTTCCTAATCTTCCTCTTATTCTTCTTCATCATCATCATCTTCTTCTTCTTCTATTACTACTTCTTCCTCCTCCTCTTCTTTTTCTTCTTCTTCCTCTTAATCTTCCTCTTCTTCTTTATCTTCTTCTTCTTCTTCTTCTTCTTCCTCTTCCTTCTCTTCTTCTTCTCTTTGTTATTCATTTTCTCTAATTTCTTCTTTTCTTGTTTTTCTTCTTCCTCTTCTTCTTTCTCTTCTTCTTCTTCTTCTTACTATTAATATTATTATTATTTTATTTCTTCATCTTTTTCTTCTTCTTCTTCTCTTTCTCCTTCTACTTCTTCTCCTTCTTCTTATCTTCAGTCTTCTCCTTCTCCTTCTACTTCTCCTTCTTGTTCTTCATCTCCTTCTCCTCCTCCTCCTCATCCTTCTACTACTTTTTCTTCTTCTACTACTACTACTTCTTTCTTCTTTCTTCTTTTTTCTTCCATCTTACTTCTTTCTTCCACCTTCATTCCTCTGTAATTCTTCCTTCCTTCTTCCATCTTCTTTCTTTCTTCTTTTTTCTTTATTCCTCCTTTTCGTCTTCCTCTTCTCATTCTTCTTATTCTTATTCTTTCTCATCTTCTACTTCTTTATCCTTCTTGATCCTTAATCCCTAATTTATAATCCATAATTAATAATCCATAATCCTTAATCCCTAATCTCCAATCCTTAATCTTTAATCCCTAACCTTTAATCACTAATCAATATTCTCTAATCCCTCATCCCTAATCTCAAATGCCTAACCGTTAATCCTAAATCCCTAATCATTAATCTCTAATCCCTAATACCTATTCCTTAATCAATAATCTTTAATTCTAAATCTCTAATCTTTAATAATTAATCTTTAATCCTTAATCCCAAATCTATAATCCTTAATCATTAATCCTTTCATCCTTAATCCCTAATTCAAATCCTTAATCCCTCATTCATGTTACTTATTTCCCAATTCTAACTTCCTAATCTATAATCCTTAATCCCTAAGCCCTAATCCCTAATTGTAAATCCCTAATCCTTAATCCTTAATCAATAACCCTAATGCCTAATACCCAATCCTTGGCTCCCTAATCCTAAATCCCTAATACCTAATCTCTAATCCCTAATCCCTCCCTCCTAATCTGTAACCTATAATCCCTAATCCTTCCATCCTTAATTTGTAATCCCTAACCTTCTCTTCTTCTTTTCTACTTCTTTTCCTTCCCCTTCTTCTTCCTCTCCTCTTCCTCTAGTTCCTCTTCTTCTTCCTGTTCTTCTTCTTCTTTTTCAAGTATTTCTTTTTCTTGTTGTTATTCTTCTTCTTCATTTTCTTCTTTGTCCTCCTCTTCTTCTTCTTCTCCTTCTTCTTTTATTTCTTCTTCTTTTTCTTCTTCTTCGTTTTCTTCTTTTCCTTCTTTTTTTCTTATTCTTCTTATTCCTCTTCTTCTTCCTCTTGTTCTTCTTCCTCTTCTTCTTCATCATCATCATCAACTTCATCTTCTTCTATTTCTTCTTCTTCTTCTTCTATTTCTTCATCTTCTTCTTCTTCTTCTTCAGCTTCTTCTTCTTCTTCTTCTTCTTCTTCTTCTTCTCTTTATCTTTCTCCTTCACTTTCTTCTTCCCTTTCTCCTTCTCTTACACATTCTCCATCTACTTGTCCTTCTCCTTCTCCATCTGCTTCTTCGCCTTCTCCATCTCCTTCTCCCCCTCCTTCTTCTCCTCCTTCTCCTCATCCTTCTTCTTCTTCTCCATCTCCTTATTCTTCTTGTTCATCTTCATCATCTTCTTTCTTCTTTCTTCTTTCTTCATTCTTCTTTCTTCTTTCTTCTTTCTTTTTTCTTCTTCCTTCTTCCTTCTACATTCTTCCATCATCCTTCCTTTTTCCTTCTTCCTTCTACATTCCTTCTTCCCTCTTACATCTTCCTTCTTCTTTCTTCCTTCTTTTTTCTTCCTGTTCTTCTTCCTCTTCTTCATCTTCTTCTTCTTCTTCTTCTTCTTCCTCTTCTTTTTCCTATTTCTCTTCTTCTTTCTTCTTCTTGCATCCTTCTTTCTCCTTCCTTCTTCTATCTCCTTAATCCTTAATCCCTAATCCTTTGTCTATAACTAATCTTAATTTCTTTATCTTTAATCTCTAACCTTTAATCCCTAATCTCTAATCCCTAAAATCAAATCCTTAATCCTTAATTCTTAATTCTTAATCACTAATCCTTAATCATAAATCCCTAATCTTTAATCCCTAATCCCTAATCCTTAACCTCTAATGCTAATGCTAATCCAATATATTCTAATCCTTAATCTCTAATCTCTAAACCTAAAACCTACATCCCTAATAACAAATCTCTAATCCTTAATCCTTAATCCCTATTCCTTAATCTCCAATCCTTAATCCCTAATCTTTAATAATTAATCCTCAAACTCCCAATACCTAATCTCTAATCCCTAATTATTAATTCTTTCTTTTAATCCCTTATTCCTAATCCATAAACCCTAATCTCTAATCTCTAATCCCTATTACTTATTCCTTAATCCCTACTCTCAAATTCTTAATACTAAATCCCTAAATCTAAATCCCTAATTGCTAACTCCCAAATCTCTAATCCCTAATCACAAATCCCTAATCTATCCATCCTGAATCTTGAATCTGTATTCTTCGATACCTTATCTCTAATCCTTCATTCCTTAGTCCCTAATCCCTAATCCTTAACTTTTTATCCTTAATCCCTAACCCATCCCTTCTGACTCTTATTTTCTTCTTCTTTTTCTTCTTCTTCTTCTTCTTCTTTTCTTGTTCATTTTATTGTTCTACTTCTTCCTTTTCTTCTTCTTCTTCTTCTCCTTCTCCTTCTACTTCTTCTTCTCCTTTTGCTACTCTTAGTTTTTCTCCTTCTCTTTCTCCTTTTTACTTCTCCTTCTCCATCTCCTTCTCCTTCTCTTCTCCTTCTCCTTCTCCTTCTCTTTCTCCTTCTCCCCCTCCTTCTCCTCATCGTCCTTCTCCTTCTCTAACTTCTACGTTTTCTTCTTCTTCTTCTTTCTTTTTTTCTTTCTTTCTTTCTTCTTTCTTCTTTTTTCTTCCTTCTTCCTTCTTCCTTCCTCCATCTTCCATCTTCTTTATTCTTCCTCTTCTTCTCCCTTTTCCTCTTCGTCTTCTTCTTCTTCTTCCTTTTCTTCTTCCTCCTCCTCTTCTTCTTCATTCTTTCTTCTTTCTTCTTTTTTCCTTCTTCATTCCTCCATCTCCCTAGTCCCTAATCCTTAATCCCTAATCCTTAATCTTTAATCACTAATCCATCCTTAATCTTTAACCACTAAACACTTATCCTTGATCTCTAATCTTTAAATGGTAATTCAAAATACTTAATCCCTAATTCCTAATCTATAATCCATAATCCCTAATCTCAATCCTTAACCAGTAATGACTAATCTTTAATCCATAATCCTTAATCTCTATTACTAATCCTAATCCCTAATCTATAATCCCTAATCTTTAATCTTTAATCCAAAATCTTGCATCACTAATCTCTAATCTTTAATCTTTAATCCCTAATCCCTATTCTCTAGTCCTTAATATCTAACCCTAAAACTCTAATCTCTAATTCCTAATCCTTAATAATTATTCTCTTAATTCTTAATGCCTAATCTCTAATCCCTAATCATTAATCCCTTAATCCTTAGTCTTTAAACTCTAATCAGTCATGCTTAATCCCTAATCCCTAACCTCTAATCTCTACTACTTATTCCCTAATCCCTAATCACTAATCCTTAGTCCTTAATTGCTAACTCCCGAATCCTTAATCCTTAATTGACAATCTTTAATCCTGAATCCCACCCTAATAAATTCTTAATCCATATTCCCATATACCTAATCCCTAATCCTTCATTCCATATTCCCTCATCCCCAATCTCTGACCTCTAATCTCTAATCACTAATCCATCTCTTCTACCTCTTCTTTATCAATGCCTTCTTCTTCTTCTTCTTTCTCATCTTTCTCTACTTCTTGTTCCTCTTCTTCCTCATCTTTCGCTTCTTCTTCTTCATCATCTTCCACTTTTTCTTCTTCTTCTTCTCCTTCCTTTTCTTCTACTTCTTCTTCATCATCTTCTTCCTCTTCTTCTCCTTCTACTATTACTGCTACTACTACTGCTACTATGACTTCTTCTTCTTCATCTTCTTTTTCCACTTCTTCTTCTACTTCTTTTCTTCTTGTTCTTCTTCTTATTCTTCTTCTTCTTCTTCTTCCTCTTATTCATCCTCTACTTGTTTTTGTTCTTCCTTTTCTTCCTCTTCTTTCCCTTTTTTCTTCTGCTTCTTCTCCTTCTTCTTCTTCTTCTTCTTCCTCTTTTAGTTCTTCTTCTTCTTATTCTTCTTCTTCTACTCCTTTTCCTTTTTCTTCTTCTACTACTACTTTTTCATCTACTTCTTATTCTTCTTTCCCTTCTTCTTCTTCTTCTTCTACTTCTACTTCTAGTTCTTCTTCTTCCGGCACTTCCTTTCGTTCTTATTGTTCTTCTTCTTCTACTACTTCTTCCTCCTCTTTTACTTCTTCTTCTTCCTCTCCTTCTATTACTTCTTCTTCTTCTTCTTCTTCTTCTTCTTCTTCATCTTCTTCCTCTTCTTCCTCTTCTTCTTCTCCTTCTTCTTCTCCTGCTCCTCCATCTCCTTCTCCTTATCTATCTCCATTACCTTCTCCTACCCCTCCTTCTCCTTCTCCTTCTCCTTCTCCTCCATCTCGTCCTCCTTCTCCTTCTCCTTCTCCTTCTTTTCCTTCATCTTACTTGAATATTTCTTCTTTCTTATTTCTTTTTCCTTCCTCCTTCTTCCTTCTTTTTTCTTTTTTCCTTCCTTCTTCTTCCATTTTCCTTCTTCCTTCTTTTTTCTTTCTTGCTTCTTCTTTCTTCGTTCTTCCTTCTTCCTTATTCTTTCTTCTTTCATCTTTCTTCTTTCTTCTTCCTTCTTCTTTCTTGTTCTTTTCTTTTTCTTCTTTCTTTCTTCTTCTTTCTTTGTTCTTCTTCATCTTTTTCTTTCTTCTTCTTCTTCTTCTTCTTCTTCTTCTTATTCTTCTTCTTCTCCTCTTCTTTGTCTTCTTCTTCCACTTCTTCTTTCTTTCCTCTTCTTCCTTCTTCTTTCTTCCTTCTTCTTCTTCTTCCTTCTCCCTTTTCCTCAATCCCTAATCCCTAATCGCTAATTTATCCTTAATCCTTAATCCCTAATTCCAAATCTTTAATCCCTAATCTCTATTCTCTAATCTCTAATCTCTAAACCTTAACCCCAATACTTAATTTCTAATCCTTAATTTTTAGTTTATAATCTATAATACCTAATCCTTAATTTGTAATTTATAATACCAAATCTCTAATCTCTAATCTTTAATCCTAATCCTAATCCTGATTGCTTAATCTCTAATCTCTAATATCTGACCCTAAATGTCAAATCCCTAATGGCTAATCTTTAATCCTTAATCCTTAATCCTTAATCCAAAATCCCTAATCCCTAGTCTTTAATCTTTAATTTAAAATGCCTAACATTTAATCTGTCCCTATTTAGTCACTAATACCTAATCTTGAATCCCAATCCCTCCCTCCCTAATCTTTAATCTGCATTACTAAATCCCTAATCCCTCCCTCCCTAATCACTTTCCTTAATCCCTAATGATAATTATAATCGCTTAATCTCGAATCCCTAATTTCTAATTCCTAATCCCCAATGATAAATCCAAATTCCCTAATCACTAATCTTTAATCCCTAATCCTTAGTTAATAATCTCTTCATCTCTAATCATTAATCCATAATCTCAATTACTTATTCCTTAATCCCAACTCTCTAATCCCTAATCCTTAATCTCTAAACCCTAATCCCTCATTACTAATCCATAATCTCTAATCTCTAATCTCTAAACTCTGATCCCTAATCTTTAATCTATAACACCTACTCTATAATCCCTCCTTCCTTAATCCTAAATTCCTAGCCCTTAATCCCTAATCCATCTCTTCTTCCTCTTCCTCTTCTTTTTCTTCCTCTTCTTCTTTCTCTTCTTCTTCTTCTCCTTCTTCTTCTTCCTCCTCTTCTTCTTCTTCTTCCTAATCATCTTCTTCTTTTTCTCCTCTTATTCCTCAACTTCCACTTCTTCTTCTTCTTCTTCCATTTCTTCTTCTTCTTCCCCTACTTCTACATTGTTTTCTACTATTCTTGTTCCTCTTCTTTCTCTCCTTCTTCCTCTTCTTCTTCATCTTCTTAATTTTCTTCTTCTTCCTCTTTCTCTTCTTCTTATTCTTCTTCTTCTGCATCTTCTCCTTCTCCTTCTTCTTCTCCTCCTTAAACATCTCTTTGTCATTCTCCTTCTCCTTCTCCTTCTTCCTTCCCTTCTCCATCTTCTTCTTGTTCTCCTTCTCCTCCTTCTCCATGTCCTCCTCTTTCTCCTTCTTCTTGTTTCCTTTTCTTCTTTCTTATTTGTTCTTCCCTCTTCTTTCATCCTTCCACCTTCCTTCTTCCTTCATGCTTCTTTCTTCCTTCTTCTTTCTTCTTTCTTCTTTCTTCTTTCTTCTTGATTCTTTCTTCTTTCTTCTTTCTTCTTTCTTCTTTATTCTTCCTCTTCTTTGTCCTCTTCTTCTTCTTCTTCTTCTTCTTCTTTCTATTCTTCTTCTTCCTTATTTCTTCTTCCTTCTTTTTTTCCTTCTTCTTCCTTCTTTCATCTTCTTTTTTCCTTCTTCTTCCTTCTTCCTTCTTCCTTCTAGCTTTTCCTTAATCCTTAATCTATAATCCTTAATCTTTTATCCTAAATCCCTAATCCATTCTTAATCCCTAAGCCTAAATCCTTAGTACCTAATCTCTATTTCTTAATCTCCAAACTCTAAACTCCAATACCTAACACCTAATTCCTAATCCCTAATCCTTAATCTATAATCCATAATATGTAATCCATAATTTCTAAGCCATAGTCTCTAACTTTAATCATTAATAATTAATCACTAATCCCTAATCCTTATCCTAATCCCTTAATCTCTAATCCTTAATCCTTAATCCCAAATATCTAATACTAATCCTAAATCCCAAATCCCTAATCCATAATCCCTAATCCTAAATCACTAATCTTTAACAATTAATCCCTTAATTTTTAATCTTTAATCCTTAATCATTAATCACTTCATCCCTAATCCTTAATCCCTATTACATATTCCCTAATCTCTTCTCCTTAGTCCATAATCCTTATTCTCTTAACCCTAATCCTTAATTGCTAAACCATAAACATTAATCCATAAAATCTAATCCTTAATTATTAATCCCTTCATACCTAATCCCTAATCTTTAATTCTTAATTCATAATCCCTATTACTTATTCCTTAATCCTTACTCCCTTGTCTGTAATCCTTATTCTCTAAGCCTGAATCCTTAATTACTAATCCCTAATCCCTAATCCCTAATCATTAATTTTTTCATCCCTAAACCTACTCCCTAATCTATAATACTTAATCCCTAAACCTTTATCATTAATTGTTAATCCATAATTTCAAATCTCTAGTCTCTTCCTTAATCCTTAATGCCTAATGCTTAATCTCTCCCTCCCTAATCCTTAATCTCAAATACCTAATCTTGAATCCATAATCAACAATCCCTCTCCCCCTAATTTGTAATCTATATTCCCAAATCTTTAATCCCTAGTCATTCATCTCTAGTCCTTAATCCTAATTATAATCACATAATCTCTAATCCCTAATCTCTAATTTGTAATCCTTAATCCTGAATCCTTAATCACAAATTTCTAATCCTTCATCTCTAATCCCTATTTCTTAATCCATAATCCCTAATCTTAAATACCTTATCTGCAATCCTTAGTAATTATTCCCATAAACTTTAGTTTCTAATCCCTAATCATTAATCCCATTAATTAAATTATTAATCCCTAATCCTAATTACTTACTCTATAATTCATACTTTATAATAATTAATCCTTAATCTTTAATCCCTAATCCTTAATTACTAATCAATAATCCCTAATCCCTAAGCCCTAAACCCTAATTCCTAATCCTTAATCCCTAACACCTAATCCATAATCACTCCCTCCTTAATCCTTAATCCTTAATCCATAACCCCGAATCCATAATCTCTAATCCATCTCTTCTTCCTCTTCTTCTTCTTCTTCTTCTTCTTCCTTTCGTTCTTCCTCTTCTTCTTCATATTCTTCTTCCTCCTCTTCTTCTTTTTCTTCTTCTTCCTCTTCTTTCTCGAATTCCTCTCCTTCTTATTCTTCGTCTTCTTCCTCCTCTTCATCTTCTTCACCTATTACTTCTTCTTCTCTTCTTCTTCCACATTTTCTTCTTTTTCTCCTTCTACTCCTTCCTCTACTTCTCCTTCTCCTTCTTCAAGTCCTCCCCCTTCTACTCCTTCCTCTACTTCCCCTTCTCCTTCTTTCTTCTTCCTTCTTCTTTCTTCCTTCCACCTTCCTTCTTCCTTCTTTTTTCTTCTTTCTTTCTTCTTCTTTCTTCTTTCTTCTTTCTTCCTTCTTCTTTCATCATTATTCTTCCTCTTCGTCTTCCTTTTCTTCTTCATCTTCTTCTTCTTTCTGTTCTTCTTCTTTTTTCTTCCTTCTTTCTTCATCTTTCTGCCTTCTTCTTCCTTCTTCCTTTTCTCTTTTTTGTAATCCTTAATTCTTAATTTATAATCCTTAATTCTTAATCACTCATCCATCTAGAATCTCTAATCTCTAAACCTTAATCTCAAACACCTAAATCATAATCCTTAATTTCTAACACCTAATCTCTAATTTACAATCAATAATACTGAATCCCTAAACTCTAATCCTTAATCACTAATTCTTAATCCTAAATCACTAATGCCAAATCCTTAATCCTTATTATCTAATCCCTATTTCTCATCTTAATCCCTCAGTCTCTAATCCCTAAGCTCTAATATCTAACCATAAATCCTAAATCCTTAATAACTAATCTCTAATTCTTAATCCTTAGTCCTTATTCTCTTATCTACAATCTCTAATCCTAAATCTACAATTTTTAATAAATAATCCCTAATCTTTAATCCCTAATAATTAATCCTTTCAACCATATTTCTTAATCCTTAATTATTAATCCCTAATGCATATTATTTATTCATTAATTTCTACTCATTAATTTGTAATCTTTAATCCCTAAATCTTAATCCTTAATTGCAAATCCATAATCTGTAATCCTTACTCCTTAATCCCTAGTCTCTAATACATAATATCTAATCTTTCCCTCCCTAATCAATAATCCCTAATCCTTGATACCTAATCTCAAATCACAAAAAACTCCCTTCCTAATTCGTAATCTATATTCCTAAATCATTAATCCCTCTCTCAATCACAAATCTATACTCCTTAACCTCTAATACTTAATCCTTAATCTCTAACCCATAATCCTACTTCCCAAATCCCTAATCAATAATCTCTAATCCTTAATCCCTTATCCTTATTCTCTAATCTATAATCTCTAATACTAAATCCCTAAACTACAATCTTTAGCAATTAATTTCTTAATCCTTAATTTTTAACCTTTAATCCCTAATCATTATGTCATTAATCCTTAATCCCTAATCCTTAATCCTTAATACTTAATCTCTAATCTTTATTACTTATTCCATAATCTTAACTCCTTAATCAATAATTCTCAATCCATAAACCTTAATCTCTAATTGCCAATCCATAATCCTTAATCCTTTATCACTAATCTCTAATCCTTAATCCCTAACACTTAATCCTTAAGTCTTCTCTCCTTAATTCTTAATTTCTAACCTCTAATTCCTAATCCTTAATCCATCTCTTCTTCTTCTTCTACTTCTTCTCCTTCTTTCTCCTCTTGTTCTTCTGCTTTCTTCTTCTTCTTCTTCTTCTTCCTCATCTTCTTTTTCTTCATCATCTTGTTCCTTATCTTTCTCTTCTTCTTCTTATTGTTCTTCTTCTTCTTCTTCTTCTTCTTCTACTACTACTTCTTCATCCTCTTCTTCTTCTTCCCCTTCTTCTTCTTCTTCTTCTTATCCTCCTTCTTTTCTTGTTCTTCTTTTTCCTTTACTTCTTTCTCTTCTTCTTCTTCTTCGTTTTCTTCTTCTTCTTCCTTTCTTCTTCTTCTTCTTCTTCTTCTTCTTCTTTATTCCTTTATTTTCTTCTTCTCTACCTTCTTCTTCTACTCCTCCTTCTTCTTCTCCTTCTCTCTATCCTTGTCTTTCTCATTCTCCTTCTCCTTGTCCAACTCCTCCTTCTCCTCCTTCTACTTCTCCTTCTCCTTCTCCATCTCCTCCTCCTTTTCCCTCTCCTTCTCCTTCTCTTTCTCCTCCACCTCCACCATGTCCTCCTATTTTTCCTTCAACTTCTTCTCCTTCTTCTTCTTCATCTTCTTCTTTCTTCTTTTTTCTTTCTTCTTTCTTCTTTCTTCTTTCTTCTTTCTTCTTCCATCTTCCTTCAACCTTCCACCTTCCCTGTTCCTTCTTCCTTATTTCTTCCTTTTATCTTCTTTCTTGTTTCTTCTTTATTCTTCCTCTTTTTCCTTTTTCTCTTCATACTCATCTTCTTCTTCCTTCTTCATTCTTCCTACTTCCTTCTTCCCTCTTATTTCTTCCTTCTTTTTTCTTCCTTCTTCTTCTTCCTTCTTTGATTTCCTTAATCAATAATCCCTAATCCTTAATCCTTAATCTATAATCCAACCTTAATCCCTAATCTCTAATCTTTAAACCTTAATTCTTAATACCTAATTCCTAATCCCTAATCTCTAATCTATAATCCATAATACCTAATCCCTAATCTCTAATCCTTAGTCTCTAATCCTAATTTATTACTCGCTAATCACTAATCCTAATAGTAATTTTTTAATCTCTAATCCCTAATCTCTAGTCTCTAATACCTAATATTGAATCCAAAATCCCTAACCATTAATCTCTAATCCCTCATTCCTAATGTATACTCCTTAATCTGTAATCCCTAATCCTAACTCCTAATCTTTAATAATTAACCCCTTAATCATTAATCCATAATCCCAAATCCTTAATCATTAATCTTTTCATCCCTAGTCTCTAGTCCATAATCCTTAATCCCAATTCCATATTACTTATTCCTTAATCCCTACTCCCTAATCCATAATTCTTAATCCTTAAACCTTAATCCCTAGTTACTAACCAATAATACTTAATCTTTAATCCCTAATCATTAATCACTAACTATTAATACCTAATACTTAATCCCTCATTTCTTAATTCCTATTCCCTAATACCTAATCTCAAATCCCCAAACCCTACCTTCCTAACCCATAATCTGTATTCTAAAATCCATAATCTCTCCAACCTCAATGCCAAATCCCAAATCCCTAGTCCCCAATATGAATTATAATTGTTTAATCTTTAATCTTGAAACTACAATCACTTATTAAAAATCTCAGACCCTTAATCCCTAATCCTTAATTAATAATTCATAGTCCTAAATTACTAATCTGCAACCCTTAGTAATTAATCTGTTAATCCTTCATCCCTAATCCTTTATCCATAATCATTAATCCTTTCATCACTAATCTTTAATTCTTAATCCTTAATCCATAATCCCTATTACTTATTCCATAATCCCTACTCCCAAATCCATAATCTTTAATTCCTAACCCTAATCCCTAATTATTAATCCATAAGCCCTAATCTACAAAACTTAATCCTTAATCCCTAACACCTAATACCTAATCCCTCTCTCCTTAATCCCTAATCCCTAAACCCAAATCCCTAACCCCTAATCCTTAATCATTTGTCCATCTCTCCTTCTTCTTCTTCTTCTTCCCCTGCTTCTTTTTTTTCCTCTTCTTCCTCTTCTTCTTTTTCTAGTTCATCATTTTCTTCTTCTTTTGCTTCATCCTCATCTTCCTCTTCCTCTTCTTCTTCTTCTTCTTCTTCCTCTTCTTCTTCTTCAACATTTTCTGCTTCTTTTCTTGTTCTTCTTCTTCCTCTTGTTCTTCCCCTTCTTCTTCTTCTTCTTTTTCTTCTTCTTTTCCTTCTCCTACTTCTTCTTCTTTCATTTCTTCTTCTTCATCATCATCATCTTTTTCTTCTTCTCCTTCTTTTTCTTCATCTTCTTCTTTTACTCCTTCTCCTTCTTCTTCTCCTTCTCCTTCTCCTTGTCTTTCTCCACCTCCTTCTCCTTCTCCTTCTCCTACTCCTTCTCCATCTCCTTCTCCATCTCCTTCTGTTGCTCATTCTCCCTGTCCTCCTCCTCCTTCTCCTTCTACTTCTCCTCCTTAATCTTCTTTCTTCATTCTTCATTCCTCTTTCTTCTTTCTTCATCCTTCTCCCTTATTCCTTCCACATTCCTTCTTCCTTCTTCCTTCTTCTTTCTTTCCTTTTTCTTCTTTCTTGTTTCTTCTTTCTTCTTTATTCTTCCTCTTCTTCTTCCTTTTCTTCTTCTTCTTCTTCTTCCTTTTCTTCTTCCTCTTGTTCTTCTTCCTCATTCTTTCTTCTTTCTTCTTCCTTCTTTATTCTTTCTTCTTCTCCCTTCTTCCTTCTTTCTTCTCTTTATTCCCTAATATCTAATCCATAATCTTTAATCCTTAATCCCTAGTTCATTCTTAATCCTTAATACCAAATTCTTAATCTCTAAAGTCTATTGTTTAAACTCTAATCATTAATCCCTAATCCTTAACACTTAATTCGTAATCCTTCTTCCTAATCTATAATTTATAATTCCTAATCCCTAATCTTTAATCCTTAATCTCTAATCTTTAATCCTTAACCACTAATCTCTAATCCATAATCCCTAATCTCTAATCCATAACCCTAATCTTAATCCCTTAATCTCTAATCCCTAATCTCTAATCTCTAATGCCTAATCCTAAATCTCGAATCTCTATTCACTAATTTCTAACCCCTAATCCCTAATCAATATTCTTGAATCGATAATCCCTAATTCTAAATCCTTAATCTTTAATAATCAATTCTTAATCCCTAATCATTAATCCTATCATCTCTAATCCCTTATCCCTAATCCTTAATCCATAAAACTCTAATCCTTATTACTTATTCCCTAATGCCTATTACTTAATTAGTAATCCTTAATCCCGAAACCCTAATCTCTAGTTGCTTATCCACAATCCTTAATCCCTAATGCCAAATACCTAATCCCTCCCTCCATAATCCTTAATCCATAATCCTTAATACCTAATCTCTATTTCTCAATCCCTTCCCCCCTAATTCGTAATCCGTATTCTCTAATCTCTAATCCTTATGCCCTAATCCTTAATCCCACATTCTTAATTCTTAATCCTTAATCTCTAATCCATCTTTAATCCTTAATCTCTAATCTCTATTTTTTAATATCTATTCCCTAAAACTTAATCCCTAATACCTTATTCCTAAAACCTAATCTACAATCCATAATACCTAATCCCTAATATGTAATCCTTAACCATTAATCCTTAATCCATAATTACTAGTCCCTAATCCTAAATCCCTATTCTCTAATCCTTAATTCTCATCCTAATCCCTAATCTCTAATATCTAATCCAAAATCTCAAATCATTAATAACTAATCTCTAATCCCTAATCCCTAGTACTTATTCCCTAATCCATAATCCTCAATCTTAAATCCTTAATCTTTAATAAATAATCTCTCAATCTTTAATCCATAATCCTTAATCATTAACCCAACACCACTAATCCTTAATCCCTAACCCTTATCCCTAATCCTTAATCCTTAATCCTTATTACTTATTTTATAATCCCTACTTTGTAGTCTATAATCTTTAATCCTTAAACTTTAATCCCTAATTGGTAATCCATAATCTCTAATCTCTTATCTGTAATCCTTAATCCATAACTATAACCCCTAATCCCTAATGCTTGATTACAAATCCCAAATCCCTAACACCTAATCTCAAATATCCAATCCCTCTCTCCTTAATCTATAATCTATATTCCTAAATCCTTAGTCCTCTTCCTTAATCTCAAATCCCTAATTCCTAGTCCTTAATCTTAATTATAATTGCTTAATCTTTAATCTTTAATTCTTAAACCTACATCTGATATCCTTAATCAATAATCTCTAATCCTAAACCCATTATCCCTATTCTTTAATTCATAATCCCATTCCTAAACCCCTAATTCATAATCTTTAGTAGTTAACCCTTAATCTCTAATCTCTAATTATTGATCATTAATCCTTTAATAACTAATCCCTCTAATCTTTAATCCTTATTACTTATTCCTCAATCCCTTTTCCCTAATCCATAATCCTTAATCCCAAAACCTTAATCTCAAATTACTTCTTCTTTTTCTTATTCTTTTTATAGTTCTTTTTCTAGTTCTTCTTCTTCCTATTCTTCTCTTTTCCTTCCTTGCTCTTTTTCTCATTATTTTTCTTTCCATATTTTTCTTTTTCCTCTTCTTCTTATTTTCCTCTTCTTTTTCTTTTCCCTCTTCTTCTTCTTTTTCTATTTTTTTGACTTCTTTTTCTTTTTCTCCTTCTACGACTTCTCCTTCTTCTCATTCTCCTTTCCCTCATCTTTATCCTTCTCCTTCTTTTTCTTCTCTTCCTTCTCCTTCTCCTTCTCCTTCCCCTCCTTCTCCACGTCCTTCTCCTACTTCTTATTCTTCTTCTTCTTCTTCCTTCTTCTTTCTTCCTTGTACATTCTTCATTCTTTATTCTTCTTCCTTCTTCCTTCTCCCTTCTTCCTTCCACCTTCCTTCTTCCTTGTTCATTCTTTCTTCTTTTTTCTTTCTTCTTTAATCTTTCTTCCTTATTCTTTCTCTTTGTCTTCCTTTTCTTCTTCTTCTTCTTCTTCATCTTCTTCCTTTTCCTCTTTTTCTTCTTCTTCTTCCTTTTTCCTTCTACTTCTTCCTCTTCTTCTTCATTTTCTTCTTATTAATCATCATCATCTTCTTCTACTTCTTCTACCTCTTCTTTTCTTTTTTTTCTTCTTCTCCTACTTTTTGTAGTTCTACTTCTTCTTCTTCTTCTTCTTCTACCTCTTCCTATTCTTCTTCTTCTTCCTCTTCTCCTTCTCCTTCTACTCCTTCTTCTTCTCATTCTCCTTCTCCTTATCTGTCACCTTCTCCTTCTCCTTCTTCATATGTATCTCCTTTTCCTTCTCTTTCTTGTTCTCCTTCTCCTTCCCATCCTTCTCCATGTCCTCCTCCTTCTCTTTCTTCTTCTTCTTCTTCTTCTTCCTTCTTCCTTCTTCTTTCTTCTTTCTTCTTTATACTTTCTTCATTCTTCATTCTTCTTCCTTCTTCTATCTTTCTTTTCTTTCCACCTTCCTTCTTCCTTATTCTTTCTTTCTTCTTCTTTTTTCTTTCTTCTTCTTTTTTTTTTCCACTTTTTTTTATCTTCTTTATTCTTCCTCTTCATCTTCCTTTTCTTCTTCTTCTTCTTCTTCTTCTTCTTTCTTTTCTACTTTTCTTCTTTTTCTTTTTTTTTTCCTTCTTTTTCTTCCTTCTTCTTGTTTCTTTCTTCCTCTTCTTCTACCATTTTCCTTCTTCTTTTTTCCTTCTCCTTATTCTCTAATGCCTAATCCCTAATCCTTAATCCTTAATCTTTAATCCATCATTAATCTCTAAAATCTAAACCTTATTCCCTAATCTCTATTTCCTAAACTCTAATCTCTAATCCTTAAGCCCTAATACCTAATTTCTAATCCGCAATCCTTAATCTATAATATATAATCTAGAAACCTTAATCTCTAATATTTAATCCATAATCCCTAATCCTTAATCACAAATCCCTAATCTCTAAACCATAATCTGTAATCCCTAACACTAATCCTAATCCCTCAACCTCTAATTCCTAATCTCTAATCCCTAATACCTAATTTTAAATCCTAAATCCCTAATCATGAATCTCTAATTCCTAAGCCCTATTCCCTAATATGTAATTCCTAATCCTAAATCCCTAATCTTTAATGGTTAATCCATTAATCTATAATCCATAATTCCTAATCCCTAATCATTAACCCCTTCATCACTCACCTCTAATATATAATCCCTAATCTTTATTACCTATTCTCTAATGCCTACTTGCTAATCATAATCTTTAATCCCTACACCCAAATCCCTTATTCCTTATCCATAATCCCCATCCCAAATGCTAATACCTAATCACCCTCCGTAATCCCATATCCATAATCCCCAATACTTAATTTCTAATCCTCAATCCCTCCCTCCCTATTCTATAATCTATATTCTCTAATCTTTAAATCTCCTCCTTAATTCTTAATTCTTAATTCTTAATCCTTAACCCCTAATCCCTAATCCATCTCCTCTTCCTCTTCTTCTTGTTCCTCCTCTTTGTCATCCTCTTCTTCTTCTTCTTCCTCCTTATTTTCTTCTTCTTCTTCCTCTTCCTCTTCTTCCTCATCTTCCTCTTCCTCTTCTTCTTCCTCTTGTTCCCTTATTTCTTCTTCTTCTTCTACATCTTCTACTTCTTCTTTTCTTCTTCTTCTTCTTCCTTTTCCTCTTCTTCTTCTTCTTCTTCTTCCATTTCTTTTTCTTCTTTTTCTTTTTCTTCTTCTTCGTCTTCTTCTTCTTCTTCTCCTTGTCTTTCCCCTTCTCTTTCTCCTTTGCCTTCTCCTTTTCCTTCTCTTACTACTTCTCCATCCCTTTCTCCTTCTCCATCTCCTTCACCTTCTCCTTCTCCTTCTCCTTCTCCTTCTCCTTCTCCTTCTTCTTCTCCTCGTCTTCCTTCTCTTACTACTTCTCCTTCTTCTTCTTCTTCTTTCTTCAATCTCCTTTCTTCTTTCTACTTTCTACTTTCTTCTTTCTCCTTTCCTTCTTTCTTCCTTCTCCTTCCTCTTTCCTTCTTCCTTCTTCCTTTTTCCTTCTTCCTTCTTTCTTCTTCATTCTTCTTCTTCTTCTTCCTCTTCTTCTTCAACTTCTTTTTCTTCTTCTTCCTCCTCTCCTTTTTCTTCTTTCTTTCTTCTTTCTTCTTCCTTCTGTCATCTTCTTTCTTCCTTTCTCTCCCTTCTTCCTTCTCTCAAATGCCTAATCCTTAATCTCTAATCCTTAATTCCTAATCCATTCTTAATGTCTAATCCCTAATCTTTAATCTTTAACTTCTAATCTCTAATCCCTAAACTCTAATCCTTAATACCTAATCTCTACTCCTTAATCCCTAATCTATAATTTATTATCCTTAATCCTTAATATCTAATCTCTAACCCTTCATCATTAATCGCTAATCCCTAAACCCTAATCCCCAATCAATAGTCCTAATCTTAATCATTTAATCTCTAATCTTTAATCTTGCATCCCTAATCTCTAATTTAAAATCCTTAATTCTAAATATTTTTTTCCTAATTCTTAAACCTTAGAAATAAGTCCTTAGTTTCTATTCCTTAATTCTTAATAATTAATATTTTAATTCTTAATTCTTAATCTCTAATCCTTAATAATTTATCCCTTTATGCCTAATGTCTAATCCCTAATACATAATCTTTAATTATTAATCCCTAATCCCTATTACTTACTCCCTAATCTCTAATCCCCAATCCATAACACCTAAACCTTAATCCCTAATTGCTAACTCCAAAGTCCCTAATCCCTAATACCTAATGCCTAAACCCTAATCCTTTAAGCCCATCTCCCTAACTTTTAACCCATAGTCTTGGATCCCTAATCCTTCTTTCCTCAATCCCTAACCCCTAATCCCCAATCCATAATTCATCTCCTCTTCCTCTTCTTTTTCTACATCTTCTTTTTCGTTTTCTTTCTCCTCTTCTTCTTCCACTTGTACTTCTTCATCTTCTTCATATTTTTCTGTCTCTTCTTCCTTATTTCATTATTCTTCTTCTTCTTCTTCGTCTTTGTCTTCTTCTTCTTCTTCTTCCACTTCTTCTTATAGTTCTTCTTCTTCCTCTTACTCTTTTTCATTCTTCTTCTTCTTCCTCTTCTTCATTACCTTACTCATCTTCCTCTTCTTCATGTTCTTCTTCTTCCTCCTCTTCTTCTTCGTCTAATTCTACTTCTTCTTTTTCTTCTTCTTATTCCTCTTCTTCTCCTTCTTTTCTAGTTCTACCACTTCTTCTTCTTTTTCTTCTTCTTCTCCTTCTCCTTCTTCTTCTTCTTCTTCTTCCCCTTCTTCTTCATCATCTTCTTCTTCTTCTTCTTCCCCTTCTTCTTCACCATCTTCTTCTTCTATTTCTTCTTCTTCTACTTATTCTTATTCTTATTATTCTTCTTCTTCTTCTTCTTTGTCTTCATCTTTTTCTTTTCCTTTTCCTCTTGTTCTTCTTCTTCTTCTTATTAATCTTCTTCTTCTTCCTCTTCCTCTTCTTCCTTTTCCTATTCTTTACCCCTTCTTCATCCTCTTCCACTTCTTCTTCTTCTACTTCCTCAGCTTCTTCTTCTTCTTCTCCTTCTTCTTTATAAACTTCTCCTTCTTCTTCTTCTTCTTCTTCTTCCTCTTCTTCGTCTTCTTCTTCTTCTTTCACTTCTTCTTTTCTTCTTCTTTTTTCTTCTTCTCCTTCTTCTTCTACTTCTACTCCTACTTCTTCTTCTTCTTCTTCTACTTCTACTTCTTCTTCTTCTTCTTCTTTTTCGTTCATTTTCTTCTTCTTCCCCTTCTTCTTCTTCTTTTTCTTTTCCTTCTTTTTCTTCTTCTTCATCTGTCTCTTCTTCTTTTACTTCCTCTTCTTTTTCTTCTTCTTCTTCTACAACTACTACTAGCACTACTACACTAATTCTTCTTCTTCTTCTTATTCTTTTTTTTGTAGTTCTTCTTCCTCTTCTTCTTCTTCTTCATCTTCTTCTTACTTTTTTGCTACTTCCTCTTCTATGTATTCTTCTTCTTCATCTTCTTCATGATCTTCTTCTTCTTCTTCTTCTTCTTTGCCTTCTTCTTCTTCTTCTTCTTCTTCTTCTTTGTTTCTTCTACTTCTTCTTCTTCTTCCACTTCTTCCTCTTCTTCCACTTGTTCTTCTCCCACTTCTTTTTTCACTTCTTCTTCTTCTTCTTCCTCTTCTTCTTTATCTTCTTCATCTTCTTCTTCCCCTTCTTCTTCTTCTTCTTCTCCTCCTCCTTTTCCTTCTTCTTCTACTTCCTCCACTTCTTCTTTTTTTTCTTCTTCTTCATGATTTTCTTATTCTTCTTCCTCTTCTTATTGTTCTTCTTCCTCTTCTTCAACTTCTTTTCATCCAGTTCTTCTTCTTCTTCTTCATCATCTTATTTTTCTTCTTCCTCTTCTTCTTCTTCTTCTTCTTCTTCTTCTTCATCTTCGTCTTCTTCTTCTTCCTTTTATTCCCTCCTTCTCCTTCCTTGTCTTCCTCTTTCTCCTCTTCTTATTATTCCTCTTCTTCTCTATCTTCCTATTCTACTTGTTCTACTTCTTTTTTTCTTCTTCCTTTTTTGCTTCTTCTTCTTCTTCTTTCTCTTCATGTTCTTCACTTTCTACATATTGTTCTTCTTCTTCTCCTCTTCAACATATTATACTTCTTCTTTTTCTTCTTCTTTTTCTTCTTCTTCTACTTCTATGCCTTCTTCTTCCCCTTCTTTCTCTTGTTCCTCTTCTTCTCCTCCTTATTTGTCTACTTCTCCTTCCCTTTCCTCTTCCATTTCTTATTCTCTTTCTTATTCATCTTGTACTTCTTCTTCTTCTTCTTCCTATTCTTCCTCTTCTTCCTCTTTTTCATGATTTTCTTCTTCTACTTGTCCTAATTATTGTTCTTCCTTTTCTTCGTCATCCTCTACTTCTTTTTCTTCATTTATTATTCTTCTTCTTCTTCTATTTCTTCTTGTTCTTTTTATTCTTCATCTTCTTCTTCTTCCACTTCTTTTTCTTCATCTTTCTCTCTTCTTTTTCCTCTTCTTATTCCTACAGTTTTTCGTCTTCTTCTCCTTCTTCTTCCATATCTTCTTCTTCTTTTTCTTGTTTCTCTTCCTTTTCTTCTTCCTTGATTTCTTCTTCTTGTTCTTCCTCATCTTTCACATCCTCCTCTCATTCTTCTTCTTCTTCTACTTCTTTGAATTTCTCTTTTTCTTCTTCTTCTTCTTCTTCTTTATCTGCTTCTACTTCTTATTCCTTTTCATATTCTTCTATTTCTTCTTCTTCTTCTTCGACTTCTTCTTCATCTTCTTCTTCTTCTTCTACTACCTAATCTTCTTCTTCTTCTATCTCTTAATCCACTTCCTCCTCTTCTTCTTCTTCTTCTTCTGCTTCTTCTTCTTCATCTTCTCCTCCTCCTTTTTCTTTGTCTTCTTCTTCTCCATCTTCTTCTTCTTCAACATCTTTTTCTTCTTCTTCCTCTTCTAGATCTTAATCATTTTCTTCTTCTTCTTCTTTTACTTCTTCTCTTTCTTCTTCCTTATCTTCATATTCCAATTCTTCTTCCTCTTCTTCTTCTACTTCATCTTCTACTACTATTTCTTCTTCTTCTTCTTTCTTTTGTTCTTCTTCATCCACTTTTTCTTGTTCTCCTTCGTCTTTCCCTCTTCCTCTTCTTCTTCTACTCCTTCCTCTACTTCTTCTACCTATTCTCCTTATTCAACTTATCATTCTTCTTCTTCCACTACTTCTTCTTCATTTTCTTCTTCTTCTGATGGTTCAACTTCTCCCTCTTCTTCTTCCTCTTGTTCTTAATCTTTTACTTCTTCTTCTTCTTCTTCTTTATCTTTTTCTTTTTCTTCCTCTTATTCTTCTTTTCCTTCCTTTTGTTCATCTTCTTCCCTTTCTTTTACTTCTTCTTCCTCTTCTTCTTTTCCTTCTTCTTTTTATTCTTCTTCCCCTTCTTCTCCTTCCTGTACATCCTCTTCTTCCTCTTCTTTCCTTTCCACTTCTTTTTCTTCTTCTTCTCCTGCTTCTTCATGTTGTACATCTTCTTCCTCTTCTTCTTCTATAACTTCTTCTCCTTCTTCCTCATCTTCTTCATCTTCATTTTCTCTTCTTCCTTATCTTAGCCTTATTCTTCTTCTTCTTCTTCTTCCTCTTCTTACTCTTCTACTTCTTCTTTTTCTTTGACTTCTTATTCATCCTCTTCTTCTTCTTCTTCTCGTCCATCCTCTTCCTCTTCTTCTTTTTCTTCTTCTTCTTCTTTTACTTAATCATCTTCTTCTTCTTCTTCTTCCTCATCTTCCTTTTCCTCTTCTTTTTTTTTCTTCTTCCCCTTTTTCTTCTTCTTGTACTTCTTTTTCTTCCTCTTGTTCTTCCACTTGTTCTTCTTCTTCTTCTTCTTCTTCTTCTTCTTCTTCTGCTTCCTCTTCTTCTTCTTCTCCTTCCTCATTTTCTTCTTCTTTTCCACTTCTTCCTCATCTTATCCTACTTCCTCTTCTTCTTTATCTTCCTCTTCTCCATATTCTTCCTCTTCTTCCTCTTCTTCTTCTTCCTCCTGATCTTATTGTTCCACTTTTTCTTCTTCTTCCTCTCATACTTCATCATTTTGCTTTTCTCCTTTTTCTTCTTCTTCTTCTTCTTCTTCTCCTTCTTCTTCCCCTTTTTCTTCTACTTCTTCTTCACAATCAACATCATCTTATTATTATTATTATTATTATTATTATTATTATTATTATTCTACTTTTATTGCTTCTTCTTTGTCTTTATCTTCTTCTTCTTATTTTCTTCTTCGTTTTTTTCTTCTTTTTCTCCAACTTCTTCCTCTTCTTCTTTTTCTTCTTCTTCCCTTTCTTTTCTTCTTCTTCTTCAATTCTTCTTCTTCTTCTTCTTCTTCTTCTTCTTCTTTCCTTCTTCTTCATCATCTTCTTCTTCTTCTTCTTTTTATTCACCTTCTTCTTCTTCTTCTTCTTCTTCTTCATCTTGTTCACCGTCTTCTTATTCTTCTTCTTCTTTCTCTTCCTCTTCTTTTTCCTCTTCTTCTTCTTCTTCATGCTCTTCTTCTTCTTTTGATTCTTCCTCATCTTCTTCCTCCGCTTCTTCTTCTTCTTCCTCCTCATCCTCTTCTTCATCATCTTCTTCTTCTTCTTCTTCTTCCACTTCTTCCTCTTCTCCCTCTTCTTCTTCTTCTTCTTCCTCTTCTTCTTCTTCTTCTTCTTCTTTTCCTTCATCTTCTTCTTCTTCTTCTTCATCTCCTTCTTCTTCTTCTTCTTCTTCTCTTCCTCCTCCTCCTCCTCCTCCTCCTCCTGCTCCTTTTCTTCTTCTTCTTCTTCTTATACTTCTCTTCTTCCTCTCCTTTTACTTCTCCTCCTCTTCTTGTTGTTGTTCTTGTTCTTCTTCTTGCTCTTCTTCTTCTTCTTCTTCTTCTTCTTCTACTCTGTCTTCTTCTTCTTTTACATCTTCTTCTTCATCATCTTCTTTTTATTCTATTTCTTTTTATTCTTCTTCTTGTACTTCTTCTTCCTCTTCAACTACTACAACTACTACTTCTTCATCATCTTCATCTTCTTGTGGTTCTTCTATCTTTTCTTGTACTTCTTCTCTAGTACCTAACCCCAAATCCCTAATTCTTAATTCATAATCCTTAATTCTTAAACCTCAATCCCAAATCCTTAATCTATAATCCCTATTGTTTAAGATCTAATCCCTTAATGTTTAATCCTTAATCCCTAATCTTTATCTCTAATCCCTTATCTTAAATCCCTAATCTTTAATATCTAATTCCAAATTCATAATCCTTAATCTCGAATCGCTATTTCCTAATCCTTAAATTCATAATCCCTTGATCTGTAATCCAAAATCTCTAATCCTTAATCCCTAAAATCTAATCCTTTAATCCCTAATCCTCAATTTCTTATCCTTAATCCATAAATCATATTCATTAATAGATATTCCTTAATCCCTAATCAGTAA
>JAIUJO010001255.1:227500-239117 GCA_023846275.1 Vanilla planifolia
CATCTTCTTCTTGTTATTCTACTTCCTCTTGTTAGTTTTCTTCTTCTTCTTCCCCTTATTATTATGCTTCTTCTTCTTCTTCTTAGCCTCCACCTCCTTCTTTGACTTCTTCTTCTTCTTCATTTCCTTCTTCTTCTTCTACTTTTTCCACTCCTCCTGCTCCTCCTCCCTCTTCTACTTCTTTCTCTACTTCTTCTTCCACTTCCTATTCTTTTCAACTTTCTTCCCCTCCATCTTCTTCTTCTTCTTCCTCTTTCTCTTATTATTATTCTTCTTCTTCTACAACTACTACTACTCTCCTTCTTCTTCTTCATGTTCTTCTTCCAGATCTTCTTCTTCTTCTTCTACTACTACTATTACTACTACTTCTTCATCTTCATCTTGTTGTTGTTCTTCTTACACTTCTCCTTCTTCTTCTTCTTACTCTTCTTCCTCTTCTTCTTCTTCATCTTCATCTTCTTCTTCTTCTTTTTCTTCTTCTTCTTTCTCTACCACTTTTCCTTTTCTTCCTCTTCTTCTTGTTCTTGTTCTTCTTTTTCTAATTCATCATCACCTTTCTCTTCTTCTTCCTCTTCCTTTTCTTCCACTTCTTTTCTTCTTCTACATCTTCTTCTTCTTCTCCTCCTTTTTCTTCTTCTTCATCTTCTTTTTCTTCTTCTTCTTTCTCTTCTTCTTCTTCTTCCTCATCTTCTTCTTCTTCTTCTTCTTCCTCTACTTCTTCTTCATCTTCTTCTTCTTTTAATTCTTCTTCTCCTCCTTCTTCTTCTTCTTCTTCTTCTTCTTTTTATCCTTCTTTTTTTTGTTTTTTTTGTTCTTGTTGTTCTTTTGGTTCATCATCTTCTTCATCATCATTTTCTTCTTCTTCTCTTCATTTACTACTTCTTCTTCTTCCACTTCTCCCTCATCTTCCACTTCTTCTTCTTCCTTTTCTTCTTCTTCTTCTACTACTACTACTTCTGCTTCTTCTTCTTCTTCTTCTTCTCCTTCTTCTGCTCTTTTCCTTGCTTTTATTTTTCTTCTTCTTATTATTCTTCTACATCTTCTTCCTCTTCAACTTTTTCCTCTTCTTCTATTTCTTCTTCTTTTTCCTCCTACTCTTCTTCTTCGTCTAATTCTACTTCTTCTTTTTCTTCTTCTTCCTCTTCTTCTCCTTCTTTTCTAGTTCTACCACTTCTTCTTTTTCTTCTTCTTCTTCTCCTTCTCCTTCTCCTTCTTCTTCTTCTTCCCCTTCTTCTTCATCAACTTCTTCTTCTATTTCTTCTTCTTCTTCTTCCCCTTCTTTTTCACCACCTTCTTCTCCTGTTTCCTCTTCTTCTTCTTCTTATTCTTATTCTTATTCTTCTTCTTCTTCTTCTTCTTTGTCTTCATCTTTTTCTTTTTCTTTTCCTCTTATTCTTCTTCTTCTTCTTATTCATCTTCTTCATCTTCCTCTTGCTCTTCTTCCTTTTCCTATTCTTTTCCACTTCTTCATCCTCTTCCACTTCTTCTTCTTCTACTTCCTCAACTTCTTCTTCTTCTTCTCCTTCTTTATACACTTCTCCTTCTTCTTCTTCTTCTTCTTCCTCTTCCTCTTCTTCTTCTTCTTCTTCTTTTTCTTTCACTTCTTCTTTTCTTCTTCTTTTTCCTTCTTCTCCTTCTTCTACTACTTCTACTCCTACTTCTTTTTCTTCTTCTTCTACTTCTACTTCTTCTTCTTCTTCTTCTTTTTCATTCGTTTTCTTCTTCTTCCCCTTCTTCTTTTTCTTTTCCTTCTTCTTCTTCTTCTTCTGTCTCTTCTTCTTTTACTTCCTCTTCTTCTTTTTCTTCTTCTTCTTCTACAACTACTATTAGCACTACTGCTACTAATTCTTCTTCTTCTTCTTATTCTTCTTCTTGTAGTTCTACTTCCTCTTCTTCTTCTTCTTCTTCTTCATCTTCTTCTTACTTTTTTGCTACTTCCTCTTCTATATCTTCTTCTTCTTCTTCTTCATCATCATCATGATCTTCTTCTTCTTCTTCTTCTTCTTTGCCTTCTTCTTCTTCTTCTTCTTCTTCTTCTTCTTCTTTTTCTTCTTCTTCTTTGTTTCTTCTACTTCTTCTTCTTCTTCCAGTTCTTCCTCTTCTTCCACTTGTTCTTCTCCCTCTTCTTTTTTCACTTCTTCTTCTTCTTGTTCTTCTTCTTCTTCTTTATTTTCTTCATCTACTTCTTCCCCTTCTTCTTCTTCATCTCCTTCCCCTTCTTCTTCTTCTTCTTCTTCTTCTTCTTCTCCTTTTCCTTCTTCTTCTACTTCCTCCACTTCTTCTTCTTTTTCTTCTTCTTCTTGTTTTTCTTATTCTTCTTCCTCTTCTTATTGTTCTTCTTCCTCTTCTTCAACTTCTTTTCTTCCAGTTTATCTTCTTCTTCATCATCTTATTTTTCTTCTTCCTCTTCTTCTTTTTCTTCTTCTTCATGTTCGTCCTCTTCTTCTTCCTTTTATTCCCTTCTTCTCCTTCCTTGTCTTCCTCTTTCTCCTCTTCTTATTATTCTTCTTCTTCTCAATTTTCCTATTCTACTTGTTTTACTTCTTTTTTTCTTCTTCCTTTTGTGCTTCTTCTTCTTCTTCTCCTTGCTCTTCATGTTCTTCACTTTCTACATATTCTTCTTCTTCTTCTCCTCTTCATCATATTATACTTCTTCTTCTTTTTCTTCTTCTTCTTTTTCTTCTTCTTCTACTTCTATGCCTTCTTCTTCCCCTTCTTTCTCTTATTCCTCTTCTACTTCTCCTTATTTGTGTACTTCTCCTTCCCTTCCCTCTTCCATTTCTTATTCTCTTTCTTATTCATCTTGTAATTCTTCTTCTTCTTCCTATTCTTCCTCCTCTTCCACTTTTTCTTGATTTTCTTCTTCTACTTGTCCTAATTATTGTTCTTCCTTTTCTTCTTCATCCTCTACTTCTTTTTCTTCTTTTATTCTTCTTCTTTTTCTCCTATTTCTTCTTGTTCTTTTTATTCTTCATCTTCTTCTTCTTCCACTTCTTTTTCTTCGTCTTTCATTTCATTTTCCTCTTCTTATTCCTAAAGTTTTTCATCTTCTTCTCTTTCTTCTTCCATATCTTCTTCTTCTTTTTCTTATTTCTCTTCCTTTTCTTCTTCCTCATTTTCTTCTTGTTCTCCTCTTCTTCCTCATCCTCCTCTTGTTCTTCTTCTTCTTCTACTTCTTCAAATTTCTCTTTTTCTTCTTCTTCTTCTTCTTTATCTACTTCTACTTCTTCTTCCTTTTTATGTTCTACTATTTCTTCTTCTTCTTCTTCGACTTCTTCATCTTCTTCTTCTTCTTCTACTACTTAGTCTTCTTCTTCTTCTTTCTCTTCATCCTCTTCCTCCTCTTCTTCTTCTTCTTCTTTTCTGCTTCTTCTTCTTCTTCTCCTCCTCCTCCTTTTTCTTCATCTTCTTCTTCTCCATCTTCTACTTTATCATCTTTTTCTTCTTCTTCCTCTTCTAGATCTTAATCTTTTTCTTCTTCTTCTTCTTCTTTCTCTTCTTCTTCTTCTTTTACTTCTTCTCTTTCTTCTTCCTTATCTTCATATTCCAATTCTTCTTCTTCTTCTTCTTCTTCTCCTTCTTCTTCTTCCTCTTCTTCTTCTACTTCTTCTTCTATTACTACTTCTTCTTCTTCTTCTTCCTTTTGTTCTTCTTCTTCCACATTTTCTTGTTTTCCTTCGTCTTTCCCTCTACCTCTTCTTCTTCTACACCTTCCTCTACTTCTTCTACCTATTCTCCTTATTCAACTTATCATTCTTCTTCTTCCACTGCTTCTTCTTCATTTTCTTCTTCTTCTAATGGTTCAACTTCTCCCTCTTCTTCTTCCTCCTGTTCTTAATCTTTTACTTCTTCTTCTTCTTTATCTTCTTCTTTTTCTTCCTCTTATTCTTCTTTTCCTTCTTATTCTTCATCTTCTTCCCCTTCTTTTACTTCTTCTTCCTCTTCTTCTTTTTCTTCTTCTTTTTATTCTTCTTCCCCTTCTTCTCCTTCCTCTACATCCTCTTCTCCTCTTCTTTCCTTTCCACTTCTTTTTCTTCTTCTTCTCCTGCTTCTTCATGTTGTACATCTTCTTCTTCATCTTCTTCTTCTATAACTTCTTCTTCTACTACCACTTCTTCTTCTCCTTCTTCCTCATCTTCTTCATCTTCATTTTCTCTTCTTCCTTATCTTAGCCTTATTCTTCTTCTTCTTCTTCTTTCTTTTCTCCTTCTTCTTCTTCCTCTTCTTACTCTTCTACTTCTTCTTCTTTTTCTTTAACTTCTTATTCATCCTCTTCTTCTTCTTCTTCTCGTCCATCCTCTTCCTCTTCTTCTTTTTCTTCTTCTTCTTCTTTTACTTAATCATCTTCTTCTTCTTCTTCTTCCTCATCTTCCTTTTCGTCTTCTTTTTTTTTCTTCTTCCCCTTTTTCTTCTTCTTGTACTTCTTTTTCTTCCTCTTGTTCTTCCACTTGTTCTTCTTCTTCTTCTTCTTCTTCTTCTTCTTCTGCTTCCTCTTCTTCTTCTTCTCCTTCCTCATTTTCTTCTTCTTTTCAACTTCTTCCTCAACTTATCCTTTCCTCTTCTTCTTTATCTTCCTCTTCTCCTTATTCTTCCTCATCTTCCTCTTCTTCTTCTACCTCCTGATCTTATTATTCCACTTCTTCTTCTTCTTCCTCTCATACTTCATCATTTTGCTTTTCTCCTTTTTCTTCTTCTTCTTCTTCTTCTTCTTCTCCTTCTTCTTCCCCTTTTTCTTCTACTTCTTCTTCACAATCAACATCATCTTATTATTATTATTATTATTATTATTCTACTACTTTTATTGCTTCTTCTTTGTCTTTATCTTCTTCTTCTTATTTTCTTCTTCGTTTTTTTCTTCTTTTTCTCCAACTTCTTCCTCTTCTTCTTTTTCTTCTTCTTCCCTTTCTTTTCTTCTTCTTCTTCAATTCTTCTTCTTCTTCTTCTTCTTCTTCTTTCCTTCTTCTTCATCTTCTTCTTCTTCTTCTTCTTTTTATTCACCTTCTTCTTCTTCTTCTTCTTCTTCTTCATCTTGTTCACCGTCTTCTTATTCTTCTTCTTCTTTCTCTTCCTCTTCTTTTTCCTCTTCTTCTTCTTCTTCATGCTCTTCTTCTTCTTCTGATTCTTCCTCATCTTCTTCCTCCGCTTCTTCTTCTTCTTCCTCCTCATCCTCTTCTTCATCATCTTCTTCTTCTTCTTCTTCTTCCACTTCTTCCTCTTCTCCCTCTTCTTCTTCTTCTTCTTCCTCTTCTTCTTCTTCTTCTTCTGGTTTTCTTCCTCTTCTTCTTCTTCTTTTCCTTCATCTTCTTCTTCTTCTTCTTCATCTCCTTCTTCTTCTTCTTCTTCTTCTCTTCCTCCTCCTCCTCCTCCTCCTCCTCCTGCTCCTTTTCTTCTTCTTCTTCTTCTTATACTTCTCTTCTTCCTCTCCTTTTACTTCTCCTCCTCTTCTTGTTGTTGTTCTTGTTCTTCTTCTTGCTCTTCTTCTTCTTCTTCTTCTTCTTCTACTCTGTCTTCTTCTTCTTTTACATCTTCTTCTTCATCATCTTCTTTTTATTCTATTTCTTTTTATTCTTCTTCTTGTACTTCTTCTTCCTCTTCAACTACTACAACTACTACTTCTTCATCATCTTCATCTTCTTGTGGTTCTTCTATCTTTTCTTGTTCTTCTTCTGTAGTACCTAATCCCAAATCCCTAATTCGTAATTCATAATCCCTAATTCTTAAACCTCAATCCCAAATCCTTAATCTATAATCCCTATTGTTTAAGATCTAATCCCTTAATGTTTAATCCCTAATCCCTAATCTTTATCTCTAATCCCTTATCTTAAATCCCTAATCTTTAATATCTAATTCCAAATTCATAATCCTTAATCTCGAATCGCTATTTCCTAATCCTTAAATTCATAATCCCTTGATCTGTAATCCAAAATCTCTAATCCTTAATCCCTAAAATCTAATCCTTTAATCCCTAATCCTCAATTTCTTATCCTTAATCAATAAATCATATTCATTAACAGATATTCCTTAATCCCTAATCACTAACGCTTAAACCTTAAGGCTAGTCACTAATCCTTAATTCCTAATCTCTAACAGGTAAACCTAATCCGTAATACCTTATCTCTAATTTCTAATTCTTTATTCTTAATCCCATATCCATATGTCCCTAATCCTTAATCTATAATCCATCTTCTTCTTCCTCTTCTTTTTCTTCAATTTCTTCTTCTCCTTTATTTTTACTTCTTCTTTTCTTCTACTTCTCATCTCTTCGTCTTCTTCTTCTCTTCTTCTTATTTATCCTCTTCTTCTTCTTCTTCTTGTTCATCTTCTTCTTTCTCTCCTTCTTTCTCTTCTTCTTCTTCTTCATCTTCCTCTTCTATTTCTTCTTCTTCTAATTATTCTTCTTCCACCTCTTCTTCTGCTTTTACTTCTTCTTCTCGTTCTTCTTCTTCTCCTTCTTCTTCTTCCCCTTCCTCCACTTTCTCCACTTCCTCATCTTCTTCTTCCTCTTCTTCTTTTCCTCTTCTTCTTTCTCTTCTTCTTCTTCTTCTTCTTATTCCTCTTCTTTGTCTTCTTCCTTTTCTTATTCCTCTTCTCCCTCTTCTTCTTCTTCCTCTTTTTCCTCTTCTTCTTCCTCCTCATCTTCTTCATCTTCTTCATCCTCTACTCCTCATTCATCTATTATTCTTCTTCTTTTTCCTCTTCTTCTTTCTCCTTATCTTCTTATTCCTCCTCTTTTTTTTCTTCTCCTCCTTTTTCCTCTTCTTCTTCTTCGTCTTCGTCTTCTTCTTTTCACTCCTCTTCTTACTCCTCTTCTTCTCCTCCTTCATCATCATCATCTTCTCCTTCTTCTTCTTCTTCTACTTGTTCTTCCACTTCTTCTTCATCTTCTTCCACATCTTTCACTTCTTCTTCTTCTCTTCTTCCTCCTCCTCTTCCTCTTCTTCCTCGTCCTCTTCTTCTTCTTCTCTATTTGCTCTTCTTCTTTTCCTACCTCTTCATCGTCCTCATCTTCTTCAACTTCTTCTTTTTCTTCCTCTGCTTCTAGTACTTTTCTTCCTCTTCTTCTTCTTTCACTTCTTTTTCGTGTTCTTCTTCTTCTTCTTTTTCCTTCTTCTTCTTCTCCTTCTCCTTCTTCTTTTTCTTCATTTTTTTCTTTCTCTTTTTATTCTTTTTCTTCTTTTTCTTTTTCTTCTTGATCTTCTTCTTCTTCTTCTTCTTCTTCAACTTCCTCTACTTCTTCCACCTCTTCTTCTTCTTCTTCTTCTTCTTCTCTCTCTTCTTCTCTTCTTCTTCTTCTTCTTCTTCTTCCTCTTTCTCTTCTTCTTCTTCTTCTTCTTGTCCTCCCTCTTCTACTTCTTTTACTTCTTCTTCATCATCATCTTCTCCTTCTTATCCTCCTCCTCCTTCTTCTTCTTCTTCATGTACTTCATCTTCTTCTTCTTCTTCTTCTTCTTCTACTTTTTCTTCCACTTCTTCTTCATCTTCTTCCACATCTTTCACTTCTTCTTGCTCCTCTTCTTTTCCTTTGTCTACTTCTTCTTCTTCTTCTTCTTCTCCTCCTCTTCCTCTTCTTCCTCGTCATCTTCTTCTTCTTCTTCTATTTGCTCTTATTCTTTTCCTACCTCTCTTCTCGTCCTCATCTTCTTCAACTTCTTCTTTTTCTTCCTCTTTTTCTACTACTTTTCTTTCTCTTCTTCTTCTTTCACTTCCTTTTCTTGTTCTTCTTCTTCTTTTTCTTCTTCTTCTTCTTCTCCTTCTCCTTCTTCTTTTTCTTCATTTTTTTCTTTCTCTTTTTCTTCTTTTTCTTCTTCTTTTTCCTCTCTTTTCTTGTTCTTCTTCTTGATCTTCTTCTTCTTCTTCTTCTTCATCATCAACTTCCTCTACTTCTTCCACCTCTTCTTCTTCTTCTTCTTCTTCTTCTTCTTCTCTTCTTCTTCTTCTTCTTCTTCTTCTTCTTCCTCTTCCTCTTCTTCTTCTTCTTCTTCTTCTTCCTCTTCCTCTTCTTCTTCTTCTTCTTCTTCTTGTCCTCCCTCTTCTACTTCTTTTACTTCTTCTTCATCATCATCTTCTCCTTCTTATCCTCCTCCTCCTTCTTCTTCTTCTTCATGTACTTCATCTTCTCCTTCTCCTTCTTCTTTTTCTTCATTTTTTTCTTTCTCTTTTTCTTCTTTTTCTTCTTTTTCTTCTTCTTCTTCTTGATCTTCTTCTTCTTCTTCTTCTTCTTCATCAACTTCCTCTACTTCTTCCACCTCTTGTTCTTCTTCTTCTTCTTCTTCTTCTTCTTCTCTTCTTCTTCTTCTTCTTCTTCTTCTTCTTCTCTTCTTCTTCCTCTTCCTCTTGTTCTTCTTCTTCTTCTTCTTCTTCTTCCTCTTCTCTTCTTCTTCTTCTTCTTCTTGTCCTCCCTCTTCTACTTCTTTTACTTCTTCTTCATCATCATCTTCTCCTTCTTATCCTCCTCCTCCCTTCTTCTTCTTCATGTACTTCTTCTTCTTCTTCTTCTATTACTACTTCATAATCATCATCTTCTATTCTTTTCTTCTTTCATAATCTCTAATCCCTAATCTAATATTTTTATTCCTTAATCCCTAATCCTTAATCCCTAATCCTTAATCATTATTCCCAATCTTTATGACCTATTTCCTTAATCTCCAATTCTTAATCAATAATCCTTAATATTGATTTGCTAATCACTAAGCCTTAATTCTTAGTTTTTAATCCCTTTAGATTTAATCCACAATCTCTAACCCATAATCCCTAATCTTTAATCCCTTAACTCTAATCCCTTAATCCCTAATCCCTAATCTTTATTTCTCAATTCCTAAAAAATAAATCATATTCTCTAATACCAATTCCTTAATCTCTAACCACTAATTTCTAAACTCTAACCCTAATCACCTAACCTCTAATTCATATCTTGAATTCTTAATCCCCAATAACAAATACGTAATCCCTAATCCTTAAACTATCAATACGTCACTAATCTCTAATCCCTATTCTTTAATGTTTAATCCTTAATCCCTAAGCACACCCTCCCTAAACAATAATTCATTATCTTTTTTTTCTTCTTTCTCATCTTCTTCTTCTTCTGTTTCTTCTTCTTGTTCTTCTTCTTTTGCAACATCTTCTCATTCTTTTTCTTTTACCTCTTCTATTACGTCAAATTCTTCTTCTTCTTCTTCTTCTTCTTTTTCTTCCTCTTCTTCCTTTTCGTCCCTCTTCTTCTTCTTCCTCTTCTTCTTTTCCCTCCTCTTCTACTTGTTCCTCTTCTTCTTCTTCTTTTACTTCTTCTACTTCTTCCTTTCATTTACTTCTTCATCTTCTTCTTCTTCTTCCTCCTCCTCTGCCTCTTCATAATCTTCTTCTTCTTCTTCTATTCTTCTTCTCTTCTTCTTCTTCTTCTTCCTCTACTTCTTTCATCATCTTCTTTCTCTTCTTACACTCCCTTTCTTCAACATTTCTCTTCTTCCTCTTCTTCTTCCTCCTCTTCTTCTTCTTCTTACTCAACTTCTTCTTCTTCTTACTCAACTTCTTCTTCTTGTTCATCCGCTTCTCCTTATCTTCCTATTCTTCTTCTTCTTCTTTTTCCTCCACCTCTTCTTCTTCCTCCACCTCTTCTTCTTATTATTCTTCTTCTTCATCATCATCTTTGTTTTTCTCCTTCTTCTTCTTCATCATCTTCCTTTTCTTCCTCTTCTTCTTCTTCTTCCTCCTCTTCTTCTTCTTACTCTTCTTCATTTTCTCCTTCTTCTTCTTCTCTACTACTACTACTACTTCTTCCTTTTCCTCCTTGTTCTTCTTCTTCATCATCACCTAACTCTTTCACTTCTTCTTCTTCTCTTCTTCTCCAACTTCTGCTTCTTCTTCTTCTACTCTTTTTCTTGCTTTTATTCTTCTTCTTCTTATTCTTCTTCTTCGTCTTCTTAATCATCTTTTTCCTCTTCTTCTTCCCCTTCTTATTCTTCTTCTTCTCCTCCTAGAACTTTGACATCTTCTTCTTATTCCACTCTTACTTCTTCTACTTGTCCTCCTTCTTCTTCTTCTACTTCTTCTTCTCCTTCTCCTTCTTCTTTTTCCTTCTTCTTTCGCTTTTTTCTTCTTGTTCTTCTTCTTCTTCTGCATCTTGTTCTTCTTCTTTTTTTTTCATCTTCTTCTTCCTCTTCTTCCTCTTCTTCCTCTTCTTATTCTTCTTCTTTTTCTTCTTCCTTTTCTTCCTCTTCTTCTCCTTCTTCTTCCTCTTCTTCTCCTTCTTCTTCCTCTTCCTCTTCATCCTCTTCTTCTTCTATTTCTTCTTCTCCCACTTTTTCTTCTTCTTCTTCCTCCTTCTTCTTCTTCTTCTTCTTTTCCTTCATCATCTTCCTCTTCTTTTTCTTCATCTTGTTCTAGTTTTCCTACTCTTTTTCTTCTTTTTCTTCTTATTCGTATTCTTCTTCATCTTCTTCTTCTTCTCCTTCTTCTTCTTCTTCTTCTTCTTCTTCTTCTTCTCCTCCTCCTCCTCCTTCATCTTCGCCCTCACCTTCTCTTTCTTCTTCTTCATCATCATCTTCTTCTTCTTCTTCTACTCCTCCTCCTCCTCCTCCTTCTTCTTCTTCTTCTTCTCCATCTTCTTCTCCTTCTTCATCATCATCTTCTTCTTCTTGTCCTTCTTCTTCTTCTACTTCTTCTTCTTCTCCTTCTTCTTCTCCTTCTTTTCTACTTCTTATTCTTCTTCTTCTTCTTCTTCTCCTACTGATTCTTCTTCTACTTCTTCTCATTTTTCTCCTTCTTCTTCTTATTCTTCTTCCTCTTCTACTTCGTCTTCTTCTTCTTGTTGTCCTTCTTCTTCTTCTTCTTCTTCTTCTCCTTTTTCTATTCCTTCTACTCCTTCTTCTTCTCCTTCTTCTCCTTCTTCTGCTTCTTCTCCTTCTTCTTCTACTTCTTCACCTTCTTCTTCTTCTTCTTCTTCTTCTTCATCTTCTCCTTCATCTCCTTCTTTTCATCTTTTTCTCCTAATTCTTCTTCTACTTCTTCTTCATTTCTTCTACTTTTTCTTCTTCTTCTTCTTCTGCTCCTTTTTCTTCTTTTACTATTTCTTCTTCATCTTCTTCTTCTGGTCCTTGTTCTAACTTTTTTCTTCTACTTCTTCTTCTTCTCCTTCTTCCTATTCTTCTTCTTCTTCTCGTTCTTCTTTTTCTTGTTCTACATCATTTTCCTTTACTTTTTTTCTTTTTTTCAACTCCTTCGTCTTCTTTTTCATCTTGTACTTCTTCTCTACTTCTACTCCTCCTTCTCCCACTTCTCCCACTTTTTCCACATCTTCTTCTTCTTTTCAAAACTTTTTCTTCTTCTTCTTCTTCTTCTTCTTCTTCTTCTTCTTCTCCTTCCTATTCTTCACCTCCTCCTTCTTCTTCTTCTATTACTACTCTTCTTCGCCTTCTTCTTCTTCTTTTTCCTCTACTTCTTCTACTTCCTCTTTAAATAATTGTTCTTCTTCTTCTTCTTCTTCTTCCTTTTCTTCTTCTTTTTTTTGTTCATTTTCTTCTTTCTGTTATTCTTGTTCTTCTTTTTCTTTTCCTTCTTCTTATTTTTATTTTTTTCTTCTTTTTTCTCCTCCTCTTCTTCTACCCTCCTTGCCCTCTTTTTT
>JAIUJO010001608.1:25000-27500 GCA_023846275.1 Vanilla planifolia
AGAAGAAGAGGAAGAAGAAAATGAAGAACAAGAAGAGGAAGAAGAAGGTGAAGAAGACGATGCATAAGAAGAAGAAGAAAAATGAGAAGAAGAAGAAATAGAAGAAGAGGAAGGAGAAGATGTAGCAGAAGAAGAAAGAGGAGAAGAATAAAAAGGAGAAAAAAATGAAGAAGAAGAAGAAGAAGAAGAAGAAGATTAAGGAGGTAAAGAAGAAGAAGAAGAATGAGAAGAAGTAGTAGAACAAGAAGGAGAAGTAGAAGAAGAAGAAGAAGATGAGGAAGAAGAAGAATAGGTTGAAGGAGAACAAGAAGAAGAAGAAATAGTAGTAGAAGAAGAAGAAGAAAAGAAGAAGAAGAAGAAGTAAAAGAAGAAGAAGAAGACAAAGAGGAAGTAGTATTAAAAGAAGAAGAAGAAGAAGAACAAGAGGAAGAAGTAGAAGTAGAACAATAAGATGAAGATCAAGTAGAAAGAGAAGGAGAAGAAGAAAAAGACAAAGCAGAAAAAGAGGAGTTAGAAGAAGAAGATGAGGATGAAGAAGAAGAAGGAAAAGGAGAGGAAGAAGGCAAAGAATAAGAATGAGAAGATTACAAAGAAGAAGAAAAGGAAGAAGAAGGGCAAGTAGAAGAACAAGAAGAAAAAGTAGAAGAGGGAGAAGAAAATGAAGAAGAAGAAGAAGAAGAAAAAGATGAAAAAGAAGAAGAAGAAGGAGGACGAGAAGAAGAAGAAGAAGAAGAAGAAGAAGAAGAAGGTGAAGAAGAAGAAGAAAAAGAACGAGAAGAAGTAGAAGAAGAAGAAGAAGAAGGAGAAGAAGAGGTAGAAAGAGAAGAAGAAGAAGAAGAAGAAGTAAAAGAAGAAGAAGAAGAAGAAGAAGAAGAAGAAGAAGAAGAAGAAGAAAAAGAGGATGAAAAAGAGGAAGAAGAAGAAGAAGAATAACAAGAATAAGTGAAAGAAGAAGAATAATAAGAATGAGAAAAACCAGAGGACAAAGTAGTACTAGTAGAAGAAGAAGAAGAAGAAGAAGAATTAGATGAAGAACAAGAAGAAGAAGTAAAAGAAGTTGAGAAAGAAGAAGAAGAAGAAGAGGAAGAGAAAGAAAATGAAGAAGAAGAAGAAGTAGAAGAATAAGAAGAAGAAGCAGAATGAGAAGAAGAAGAAGAAGAAGAAGAAAAAGAAGAAGAAAATAAAGAATATGAGGAAGAAGTAGAAGAAGAAGAAGAAGAAGATGAAGAAGAAGAAGAAAATTAAGAAGAAGGAGAAAAATGAGAAGAAGAAGAAGGATTACTAGAAGAAGAAGAAGAAGAATTGGAAGAAGAATGAGAAGAAGAAGGAGAAGAACTAGAAGGAGAAGAAGAAAGGGAAGAAGAGGTAGAAGAAGAAGAAGAAGGAGAAGAAGAAGAAGAAGAAGGGGAAGTAGAAGTGGAAGAAGAAGAAGAAGAAGAAGAAGAAGTAGAAGTAGAAGAAGTAGAAGAAGAGGTAGAAGGGGGAGGAGAAGAGGAAGAAGAAGAAGAAGAAGAAGAAGAAGAAGAAGAAGAAGAAAAAGAAGAAAGAAGAAGAAGAAATAAAAGTTAAAGAAGAAGAGGAGGAAGAAGAGAAATAGAAGAAGAAGAAGAAGAAGAAGTAGATGAAGAAATTGTAGAAGAACAAGAACAAGAATAAGAAGAAGAACAAGAACAAGAAGAAGAAGATGAAGAAGGAGAAGAAGAAGATGATGATGAAGAAGAAGAAGATGAAGGACAAGAAGAATAAGATGAAGAAGAAAAATGCAAAGAAAGTTTAGAAGGAAAGAAGTTGAAGAAGAAGAAGAAGAAGATGATGATGAAGAAGAAGAAGAAGAAGAAGACGAAGAACAAGAAGAATTTGAAGTAGAAGAAAAATGCAAAGAAGAAGTAGTAGTAATAGAAGAAATAGAAGAGGAAGAAGGAGAAGATGTAGACGAAGAAGAAGAAGATTGAGAAGAACAAGAAGGAGAAGGAGAAGATGAAAAGAAGGAAGAAGAAAAAGAAGAAGGGGAAGAGGAAGAAGAAGAAGAAGTAGAAAAAGTAGAAGAAGAAGAAGAAGAAAAAGAAGAAGAAGAAGAAGAAGAATAGGTAGATGGAGAAGAAGAAGAAGAAGAAGAAAAAGAAGAAGAAGAAGTAGAATTTAGCAAAGAAGAAGAAGAAGAAGAAGAAACTAAAGAAGAAGAAGTAAATGAAGCTGAAGAAGAAGAAGAAGAAGAAAAAGAAGAAGAAGAAGTAGAAGTTAAAGAAGAAGAGGCAAATAAAGAAGAAAGAAAAGAAGAAGAAGTAGTAGATGAAATTGTAGAAGAAGAAGAAGAAGTAGTAGTAGAAGAAGAAGAAGAAGTAGAAGAAGAAGAAGAATAATTAGAAGAAGAAGAAGAAAAAGAAGACGAAGAAGAAGATGGAGGAGGTGGAGGAAGAGGAAGAAGAGAAGTAGAAAAGAAGAGAAGAGTTAGAACTCGAAGGAGGAAAAGAAGAATGAAAGAAGAGGTCGAAGGAGAAGA
>JAIUJO010001608.1:82500-85000 GCA_023846275.1 Vanilla planifolia
ATGAAGAATTAGAAGAAAAGAAAGAAGAAGAATCAAAGAAAGAAGAAGAAGAAGAAGAAGAAGAAAAGAAGAAGTAGAAGCAGAAGAAGGAGAAGAAGGAGAAGAAGAAGAAGAAGAAGAAGAAGAAGAAAATGAAGAATTAGAAGAAGAGAAAGAGGAAGAATTAAATCAAGAAAAAGAAGAAGAACAAGAAGGAAAAGAAGAAGAAGAAGCAGAAGAAGGAGAAGAAGGAGAAGAAGAAGAAGATGAAGAAGAAGAAGAAGAAGACAAAGAAGAAGAAGAAGGAAATGATGAGAAAGAAGAAGCCAAGAACGAAGATGAAGAAGAAGAGGGAAATGAAAGTGAAGAAGTGTAGGAAGAAGAAGAAGAAGAAGAAGGAGAAGAAGAACAAGAAGAAGGCAAAGAAGTCGAAGAAGAAGAAGAAGAAGAAGAAGGAATAGAAGAAGAAGAAATAGATGAAGAAGAAGAAGAAGAAGAAGAAGACAAAGGAGATGATTAAGAAGGAGACAATGAAGAAGAAGTTGAAGAAGAAGTAAAAGAAGTGGAAGAAGAAGAAAAGAAGAAGGTGAAGAAGATGAAGAAGAAGAAGAAGATGAAGAAGAAGAAGAAAAAGAAGGCAAAGAAGGAGGAGAAGAAGAAGAAATAGAAGAAGAATAGGACGACAATGACGATGAAGAATAAGAACGAGAAGTAGAAGAAGAAGGAGAAGAAGAAGTAGAAGAAGAAGACAAAGAAAACAAAGAAGAAGAAGAAGAAGAAGAAGTAAATGAAGAAAATGAAGTAGAAGAAGAAGGAAAAGAAGTGTAAGAAGAAGAAGAAGCGGAAGAAGCAGAAGAAGAAAAAGAAGTAGAAGAAGGAGAAGCAGAAGAAGAAGATGGAGAAGAAGAAGAAGAAGAAGAAGAAGAAGTCAATGAAGAAAAAGGCAAAGAAGAAGAAAATGGAGGAGGAGGAGGAGGAGGAGGAGAAGAAGAAGAAGAAGAAGAAGAAGAAAATGATTTAGCAGAAGAAGAAGAAGACGAAGAAGATGAAGAGGAAGAGGAAGAAGAAGAAGAAGAAGAAGAAGTAGAAGAGGAATAAAGAGAAGAAGAAGAAGAAGAAGAAGGCCAAGAAGAAAAAGAAGATGAAGAAGACGAAGAAGAAGAAGAAGAAGAAAAGATGATGAAGAAGAAGAATGATAATAACAATATTAACAATAATAATAATAATAATAATAATAATAATAATAAATAGAAAAAGAGGTTGATGAATAAGGAGAATATTAAGAATAATAATAATAATATTCATAATAAGATAAAGAAGTAGAAGAAGAAGAAGAAGAAGACATAGAAGAAGAAAAAGAAGAACAAGGACAAGAACAAAAAGAACGAAAAGATGAAGAAGAAGACAACGACAAACAAAAAGAAGAAGAGGAGGAAGAAGAAGTTTATGATGATGAAGAAGTACAAAGAGAGGAATATTAAGAAGGAGAAGATGAGGAAGAAGAAGATGGAAAAGAAGAAGAAGAAGAAAAAGAAGAACAAGGAGAAGAAGAAGAAGAAGGATAAGAAGCAGAAGTAGAATTAGAAGATGAAGATGATGAAGAAGAAGAAGAAGAAGGAGAAGAAGAATACGACAAAGAAGAAGAACATTAAGGAGAAGAAGAAGTTTGAGAGGGAGATAAAGAAGAAGAAGAAGAAGAACAAGAACAAGAAGTAGAAGAAGAAGAAGACGACGAAGTAGAAGAAGAAGAAGAAGAAGAAGAAGAAGAAGTTGAAAAGAAGAAGAAGAAGAAGAAGACAGAGAAGAAGGAGAAGAATAAGAAGAAGAAGAAGATGACAAGGAAGAAGAAGAAGAAGAAAAAGAAGTTAAAGACGAAGAAGAAGAAGAAAAAGTAAAGAAGAAGAAGAAAAAGAAGGAGAAGGAGAAGGAGAAAAAGAACGGGAAGAACAAGAAGAAAAAGATGAAGAATATAAGAAAAATAAGGAGAAGAAGAAGAAGAATGGAGAAGAAGCATAAGGAGGAGGAGAAGAAGAAGAACAAGAAGAAAAAGAAGCAGAAGAACAAGAAGAAGAAGATGACGAAGAAGAAGAAGAAGTTGGACGAAAAGGAAGAAGAAGAAGAAGATGAAGAAGAAGAAGATGCAGAGGAATAGGAAGAAGAAGAAGAAGAAGAAGAAGAAGACTAAGAAGAAGAAGAAGAAGAAGAAGAAGAAGAAGAAGAAGACAAAGAAGAAGAAGAAGAAGTTGAAGGAGAAGAGGAACGAAAGGAACAAGAAGAAGAAGAAGACAATGAAGAAGAAGAAGAAGTAGAAAAAGAAGAAGAAGAAGAAGACTAAGAAGAAAAAGAATGATAATATTAGTAAGTAGAAAAGGAAGACGAAGAAGAAGAAGAAGAATAAGAAGAAGAAGAAAAAGAAAATGATGAAGAAGTAGAAGATGAAGAAGAAGAAGAAGAACAAGAAGAAGAAGAGGAAGAAGAAGAAGGAGAAGAGGAAGAAGATAAATTAAATGAAGAAGAAAAT
>JAIUJO010001608.1:95000-112500 GCA_023846275.1 Vanilla planifolia
TAAATTCAGTATTCCTACTATGATAGGGTCATTTCCAACTGTGGTTGATATGTGGATTATATGTTCATAATCCTAGATGTTTTCAATAATCTAACACTTGTAAGTGCCTTCGGGAATCAGTATGTTTTTCATTTTGAGTAGATGTTTATGTTTTCTTATTACTAGATAAGCTTGTAAGATGAGTTTTGATTTTTTTAAGAGGCTTGTTTTTCTTTTGTATTGTATTTCTGTTTTGACCAACTATTTTACGGCTACATCTACCCTTCCAAAACAGCAAGGTTCCCATGGCTTTCTTGGGGAATTTAGGGATTCTTACAAAGACCACCATCCCTAGTAGACTGCTACATAAAATAGGCGCACAGCTATGATTCCTTTCCTACTCCATAGCGTAAGGAAATATAATACAAAGAAGAAGAACAATCTTAAAAAAAACTAACTCATTGTACAAACAAATCTTTTAATAAGAAGACATAAACAAAAGCTTACTCAAACATAATATAAGAAGCAAACATAAAGTTTATTTCATAAAAAAAAATTTACAAGACAACGTGAGTACAAGGCTCTGATTCCAGTTTTGCAGCGCGCACACTTTCACACAAATAATTTACAATATGCACTTACTAATTTTACAAGAGTGGAGGATTACAATAGTGGAGGTAGGAAAAGAGAGAGTAGAGTGGAAACAGAAAGCAGAAAGCAGAAAATAGAAAGCTGGATTTCTTCCGTTTCCTTTGTTTTGGAGAACGTCTAAATTTATAGACCAGGCTTGCTTCAGTTGGAAGCAAAAGAAAGTATCGTCACTTGTAGATATTGCTTTCTATAATTGCTCAGCACGTTTGCTCGTACTATTCATCGTACACTTTTCACTGTTCATCGTACACTGTTCACTGTAGTTCGTACACTGTTCAATGTTCACTGTAGATCGTACTTCATTTATTGGCCTTTGCTGTAGCTGGTAATCTTTTTGAATGCTTCTGAAGGTGTTGAAAAGTGTTTGTAAAGTGATTTTTTATGGTCCACCATGCTTCAATCTATGAGGGCCAAAGCTTCCATAATTTTTTCATCTAATTCATTATTTTCTGAATTGAATTCCGTGCAAGTAGCAAAGAACTCTTCTTTAACTGCTTGTCCTATTTTGCCTAATTTAATATTTCTCAAAAACATTTTTATTTTCTTTCCTTTTTGAGTTAAATCTTCAGCCTCGTTGGCTAAAGTGTCCAGAAAACAGACTGTCTTCCCACAATGAATTTGTTTGGCTAGATATTTAGAATTGAAATCTAGCTTTTGAAAAAAGTCTGTAGTAGCATATAATCGAGCTTCTTCTTTATTGAATATGCTTGGTTTGAATTTTTCAAGTATTAGTGGAGTATCCGAATGTTTTACAAGCATTCATAACTGAACTGAAGAGTATAAATTGATATACTCGCATTCTTCCTAGATTGCTCATATGCAAAAAAAAATTGTTGAGAATTTGGTAGAGTAAAGATTCAGGCTATTCTTGTAAATGTTTGGAATAAAGCCTGTATAATCTTCGGGCTGTCTGGTATTAATATAGACTTCATGTACTAGTCCTTTTCTGAGATGGACTTGGCATTTGGGAATCTCATTAAAACAAGCTATTATTTTAGACCTTTCAGCAGTAGAATAAAAAACTTCTTGATTGAGGAATAATTGCTTAATGTTTGTTTCCTCAAGTTTCTTAAAGAATAAAAGCAATTTTTCCTCGTCCAAAATGTTTTGCTAATATAGCTGAAGCATTTCCTGAACAGTAACTTTAGCCTCTAACTTCCTTGTTTCTTCTAACTTTATGTTGAATTGATGTAATAAGGATAAGAAATCCTTGATGCAAAAATGAATCAGATCAGAAGTATGGCTGTTAGCAAATAGTTCTAAGAGTGATTCAATCCACGAAAGTTGTTCGAATTTTTGCAAAGAAGAAGACTGAGTTGTTGTAGATGTGGACAATAATAATTCAAGGGTCTTCTTGTAGTTTTTTTCTTGATTGGTCTATTGGACCATTGTTTGCTTCAAGCTTAAGTAACCTTTCTCAATTTGAGCTAGCCAATAATTTGCTAATCGCCAATCATTGGCTTGTAAAGCAAGGAAACATCCATTAATTTCCTTAAAGAAAGCTGGATCTGATTCTTTGAGAGCTTTGTTATACCATTCTTTTGCCACTATGGAGGCAAACATTTTTCCCTTTTCGAGAAGAAGAAGAAGAAGAAGAAGAAGTTGAAGAAATGGAAGAAGAAGAAGAAGAAGAAGAAGTAGAAGAAGAAGAAGTAGAAGAAGAAGAAGAAGAAGAAGAAGAAGATGAAGAAGAAATAAAAGAAGAAGAAGAAGAAGAAGGAGAAGAAGAGAAAGAAGAAGAAGAATGAGAAGATGAAGAATAAGCAGAAGAAGAAGAAGAAGAAGAAGATGAAGAAGAAGAAGAAGAAGAAGAAGAAGAATAAGAAAATTATGAAGAAGAAGGAGATGACAAAGAAAAAGAAGAAGATGAAAAAGAAGAAGAAGAAGAAGAAAAAGAAGAAGAAGAAAAAGAAGAAGTAGAAGAATAAGAAGAAGGAGAAGACGAAGAAGAAGAAGAAGAAGAAGAAGAAGAAGAAGAAGATGAAGAAGAAGAAGATGAAGAAGAAGATGATGAAGAAGTATAAGAATAAGATGAAGATTGAGAAGAAGAAGAAGAAGAAGTTTAAGAAGAAGAAGAAGAAGAAGAGGAAGAAGAAGACGATGAAGAAGAAGACAAAGAAGAAGAAGAAGTAGAAGAAAAAGACAAAGGGGGAGGAGGAGCAGGAGAAGGAGGAGAAGAAGATGAAGAAGATGATGAATAAGATGAAGAAGAAGAAGAAGAAGATGAAGAAGAAGAAGAAGAAGAAGAATAAGAAGAAAAAGATAAAGAATAAGAAGAAGAAGATAAAGAATAATAATAAAAATAATAATAATAATAATAATAATAATAAGTGGAAAAAGTAGAAGAAGAATAAGAAGAAGAAGAAGAAACAAAAGAAGAAGAAGAAGAAATAGAGGAAGAAGAAGAAGACGAAGAGGAAGAAGAAGAAGAAGAAGGAAAAAAAGAAGAAGAAGAAGAAGAAGTATAAGAAGAAGTAGTAGTAGAAGAAGAAGAAGATGAAGAAGAGGAAGAAGTAGAAAAAGATGAAGAAGAAGAAGAAGAAGAAGAAGAGGGAATAGAAGTAGGAGAAGAACAAGAAGAAGAAGAATAAGAAGAAGAGGAAGAAGAAGGAGAAGAAGGAGAAGAAGAAGAAGAAGAAGATAAAGAAGAAGTAGAAGAAGACCAAAAAGAAAAAGAAGAAGAAGAATAAGAAAAAGATGAAGAGAAGAAGATGAACGCAAAGTAGAGGAAGTAGAAGAAGAAGAAGAAGGCAAAAAAGTACACAAAGAAGAAGAAGCAGAAGAAGGTGAAGAGGAAGAAGAAGAAGAAAAAGATGTAGATGATGAAGAAGAAGAAGAAAAAAAAGCAATGTAGGATGAAGTCGAAAAAGAGGAAGAATACGAAGAAGAAGAAGAAGAAGAAGAAGAAGAAAAAGATGAAGAGGAGGGAAAAGAAAAAAAGAAGAAGAGAAATAAGAATAACATGAAGATGCAGAAGAGGAAGAAGAAGAAGAAGAAGAAGAAGAAGAAGAAGAAGAAGAAGAAGAAGAAGAAGAAGGGGAAGTAGAAGGCAAAGAAGGAGAAGATGATAGAGAAGAAGAAGAAGAAGAAGAAGAAGAAGTAGGCAAAGATGATGAAGAAGTAGAAAATGAAGAAGAAGAAGAAGAAGAAGAAGAGGAAGATGAACACGAAGAAGAAGAAGAAGAAGAAGAAGAAGAAGAAGAAGAAGAAAAAGAAGAAGAAGAAGAAGAAGAAGAAGAAGAAGAGGAAGAAGAGGACGAAGAATAAGAAGGAGAAGAAGAAGAAGAAGAAGAACAAGAAGAAGAAGAATAAGAACAACAACAACAACAACAAGAAGGAAAAGAAGAAAAAGACAAAGAAGAGGGTGGAGAAGAAGAAGAGGAAGAAGAAGAAGAAGAAGTTGAAGAAGAAGAAGAAGAAGAAGAAGAAGAAGAAGAACATGAACAAGGTGTAGTAGTACAAGAAGAAGAAGAAGAAGAAGAAGACGAAGTACAAGAGGAAATTGAAAAAGAAGTGTTAGAAGAAGAAGTAGAAGAAGAAGAAGAAGAATATGAAGAAGAACAAGAAGAAGAAGAAGGAAAAGAAATAGAAGAAGAAGAAGAAATACAAGAAGAAGAAGAAAAATAAGAAGTAGAAGAATAATAAAAAAAAGAAGAAGAAGATGAAGGTAAAGAAGAAGGACAAATAGGAAGAGAAGAAGAAGAAGAAGACAAAGAAGAAGAAGGAGACGATGAAGAAGTAGAAGACGAAAAAGAAGAAGATGACGAAGAGGTAGAAGATGAGGATGAAGAAAAAGAAAAAGAAGAAAAATAAGAAGAAGAGGAAGAAGTAGAAGAAGAAGAAGATGATGATGATGATGAAAAAGAAGAAGAAAAATAAGATAGATGAAAAAAAAGATGAAGAAGAAGAAGAAGAAGAACAAGAAAAAGAAGAGAAAGAAGAAGGAGAAGAAGAAGAAGAAGAAAATGAAGAAGAAGAAGAAGGCAAAGAAGAAGAAGAAGAAGATGAAGGTAAAGAAGATGAAGAAGTGAAAGAAAAAGAAGAAGAAGAAGAAGATGTTGATGATGGCGATGAAGAAGAAGAAGAAGATAAAGAAGAAGAAGAGGAAGAAGAAGAAGAAAAAGAAGAAAATAAAGAAGAAGCAGAAGAAGAAGTACATGAAGAAGAAGAAGTTGAAGAAGAGGAAGAAGAAGAAGAAGAAAAAGAAGAAGAAGAAGTAGAAGAAGAAAATGAAGAAGTAGATGAAGAATAAGAAGTATAAGAAGTTGGAGAAGAAGAAGTAGTAGATGAAAAAGAAATAGGAGAAGAGCAAAAGAAAAAAAAACAAGAAGAAGAAGTAGATAAAGAAGTCCACTAAGAAGAAGAAGAAGAAGACGAAGAAGAAGACCACAAAGAAGAAGAAGAAGAAGAAGAAGAAGAAGAAGAAAAAGAAGATGAAGGAGGAGAAGCAGAAGAACAAGAAGAAGATGAAGAAGATGAAGAAGAAGAAAAGGTAGAGGAAAAGGAAGAAGAAGAAGAAGAGGAACAACTAGAAGAAGAAAAGAAGAAAAAAAGAAGAAAAAGAGGAAGAAGTCAAAGAAGACAAAGAAGAAGAAAAGAAGAAGAAGAAGATGAACAAGAAGAAGAAGAAAAAGATGAAGAAGAAGAAGAAGAGGGTGAAGAAGAAGAAAAAGAATAAGAACTAAACGAAGAAGAAGAAGAAGAAGAAGAAGTAGAAGAAGAAGAGGAAGAAGAAGAAGAGGACGAAGAAGACTTAGAAGAAGAAGAAGAAAAAGAAGAAGAAGAAGAAGAAGAAGAAGAAGGAGAATAAGAAGAAGAAGAGGAAGATAAAAGAAGAAGATGAAGAAGAAGAAGAAAATGAAGAAGAAAAAGGAGAAGAAGAAGAAGAAGAAGAAGAAGAAGAAGACGAAGAAGAAATTAAGAAATGGAAGAGGAAGAAGACAAAGAAGAAGAAGAATAAGAAGAAAAACAAGATGAAGAAGAAGAGGAAGATGAAGAAGAAAAAGAAGAAGACGGAGACGAAAAAGAAGAATAAGAATAAGAAGAAGTTGATGAAGAAGAAGAAGCTGGAGATAGAGAAGAAGAAGAAGAAGAAGAAGAAGAAGAAGAAGAATAAGAAGAAGAAGAAGAAGACAAAGAAGAAGAAGAAAACGAAAAAGAAGAAGAAGAAGAAGACAGAGAAGAAGAAGAAAATGAAAAAGAAGATGAAGAATTGGAAGTTGTAGAAGACAAAGTAAAAGAAGAAGAAGAACATGATGATGATGATGAAAAAGAAGAAAAAGAAGAAAAAGTAGTAGAAGAAGAAGAGGAAAAAGAAAATGAAAAATAAAATACAGAAGAAAATGAAGAAGAAGAAGAAGAAGAAGAAGAAGAAATAGAACACAAAGAAGAGAAGAAGAAGAAGAAGAGGAAGAAGAAGTAGTTGAAGAAGAAGAAGAAGACGATGATGAAGAAGAAGTAGTGGTACAAGATGTAGAAGAAGAAGAAGTAGAGGAAGAAGGACAACAAGAAGAGGAAGAAGAAGAAGAAGACGAGGAAGAAGAATAAGAAGAAGAAAAAGAAGAAGAAGAAGATGAAGAAGAAAACAAAGAAAAAAAAAAGATGTTGAAAAAGAATTATTCGAAGAAGAAGAAGAAGAGGAAGAAGAAGAATAAGAATAAGTAGTAGAAGAAGAGGAAAAAGAAGAAGAAGGTGAAGAAGAATAAGAAGATGATGAAGAAGAATAAAAAAAGAAGAAAAAGAAGATAAGGAAAAGAAGAAGAAAAAAGAGAGGAAGAAAATGAAGAAGATGGAGTAGAAGATGAAGGAGAGAAAGGAGAAGAAAAAGAAGATGATGAAGAAAAAGAAGCAGAAGAAGGCGAAGAAGAAGTAGAAGACGAAGAAGAAGAAGATGAAGATGAAAAAGAAGAAGACGAAGAAGAAGAAGAAGAAAAAGAAGATGAAGAAAAAGAAGATGAAGAAAAAGAAGAAGAAGAAAACAAACAAGAAGAAGAAGAAGAACGCAAAGAAAAAGAAGAAGAAAAAAACAACAACAACAAGACGAAGAAGAAGAAGAAGAAGAAGAAGAATTAGAAGAGGAAGAACAACAACAACAACAAAAAACAAAAAGGCAAAGAAGAAGAAGAAGAAGAAGAAGAAGAAGAAGTTGAGCCAAAAGAAGAAGAAGAAGAAGAAGAAGAACAATAAAATGAAAAATAATAAGAAGAAGAAGGAAAAGATATATGAGAAGAAGAAGAAGAAGAAAAAGAAGAAGCAAAAGAAGTAGAAGAAAAAGAAGAAGAAGATGAAGAAGAAGAAGAAGAAGAAGAAGAGGAGGAAGACCAAGAAGAAGAAGAAGAGGATGATGATGATGAAGAAGAAGAAGGTGATGAAGAAGACAAAGAAGAAGAAGAATAAGAAGGAGAAGAAGAACAAGATAAAGAAGAATACGAAGAAGGAGAAGACGACGAAGAAGAAGAAGTAGAAGGAGGAGGAGGAGAAGAAGGAAAGGTAGAAGAAAAAGAAGAAGAAAAGAAGAAGGGAAAGAAGAGGAAAAAGAACAAGAAGAAGAAAAAGATGAAGAAAAAGAGGAGAAAGAAGAAGAAGAAGAAGAAGAAGAATATGAAGAATAAGAAGAAGAATAAGAAGATGAAAAAGAAGAAGTAGATGAAGAAGAAGATGTAGTGGAAGAAGAAGACAAAGAAGAAGAAGAAGAAGAAGAAGAAGAAGAAGAAAAACAAGAAAAAGAACTCAAAGAAGAAGAAGAAGAAGAAGAAAACGAAGAAGAAGATGAAGTTGAAGATGAAGAAGACAAAGAATAGGAAGAAGAAGAAGAAGAAGAAGGAGAAGAAGATGAAGTAGAAGAAGCAGAAGAAGAAGAAGAAGAAGAAGATGACGAAGTAGAAAATGAAGAACAAGAAAAGAAGAAGAAAAAGAAGAAGAAGAAGTACAAGAAGAAGAATAAGAAGCAGAAGGAGAAGAAGAAGAAGAAGAAGAAGAAGAAGAAACTAAAGAAGAAGAAGAAGATAAAGAAGAAGTAGAAGAAGGCAAAAAAGAAAAATAAGAAGAAGAAGAAGAAGAAGAAGAATAAGTTGAAGATGGATAAGATGATGAAGTCAAAGAAGAAGAAGAAGATGAAGAAGAAGAAAAAGAGAGAGAAGATGAAGAAGAAGAAGAAGATGATGATGATGATTATGAAGAAGAATAAACTATAGAAGATGTAGAAGAAGAGGAAGAAGAAGAAGAAGAAGAAGAATGAGAAGGAGAAAAAGAAGAATAAGAAGAAAAAGAAGAAGAAGAAGAAGAAGATCGAGAAGAAGAAGAAGAAAAAGAGAAAGAAGCAGAAGAAGATGAAGAAGAAGAAGATGAAGAAGAAGACGAAGGAGACAAGATGAAGAAAAAGAAGAAGAAGACAAAGAAGAAGAAGAAGAAGAAGAAGAAGAGGAAGATGATGGAGAAGAAGAAGAAGAACAAGACGCAAAAGAAGAAGAACAAAAAGAGAAGAAGAAGAACACAAAGTAGAAGATGAAGAAATAGAAGACGATGAAGAAGAAGAAGCAGAAGAAGATAGAGAAGACAAAGAAGAAGAAGATGATGGAAAAGAAGATGAATAAGAAGAATAAGAAGAAGATTAAGAAGAGGAAGAGGAAGAGGAAGAAGAAGAACACAATGAAGAAGATGAAGAAGAAGAAGAAGAAGAAGAAGACAAAGAAGAAGAATACGAAGAAGAAAAAGAATTGGAAGAAGAAAAGAAGCAGAAGAAGAACGAGAACAAGAACAAGAAGAAGATAAAGAAGAAGAGGAAGAAGAAAAAGAAGAAAATGATGAAAAAGAAGAAGTTAAAGATGAAGAAAAAGAAAAAGATGATTAAGTAGAAGTAGAAGACAAAGAAGAAGAAGGAGAAGAAGAAGAACAACAAAAAGTTGAAAAAGAAGAAGAAAAAGTAGAAGAAAGAGACAAAGGACGAGGAAGAACAGGTGGAGGAGGAGGAGGAGAAGAAGAAGAAGAAGAAGAAGAAGACAAAGACAAAGAAGTGGAAGAAGAAGAAGAAGATGATGATGAAGAAGAAGGGGTGGAAGAATTAGAAGAAGAAGATAAAGAAGAAAAATAAGAAAAATATTAATATGGAGAAGAAGTAGAAGACAAAGAAGAAGAATAAGAAGAAGGAGAAGAAGAAGAAGAAGAAGAAGAAGAAGAAGATAAAGAAGAAGAAGAAGAAGAAGAAGAAAAATTAGAAGAAGTTAAAGAAGAAGAAGTAGAAGTAGAAGAAGTAGAAGAAGAAGAAGAAGAAGAAGAAGAAGAAGAAGAGAAGAAGAAGAAGAAGAAGAAGAAGTATAACACAAAGATGAAGAAGAAGAAGGAGAAGAAGAAAAAGAAGAAGAAGAAGAAGAACAAGAAGAAGAAGAAGAAAAGGAAGTAAAAGAAAAAGAAGAAGAAGAAGAAGAAGAAGAAAAGGAAAATGAAGAAGAAGAAGAAGAAGAATAAGAACAAGGCAAAGAAGAAGAAGAAGAAAAAAGGAAGAAAAGAAGAGGAAGAAGAACAAGAAGATGTAGAAGAAGAAGGAGGAGAAGACGAAGAAGAATAAGAGGAAGAAGAACAAGAAGAAGAAGTAGAAGAAGAAGAAGAAGAAGAGGAAGAAGACGTAGAAAAAGAAGAAGAAGAAGAAGATAAGCAAGAAAAGAAGAAGAATTAGAAGAAGAAAAAGAAGAAGAAGAATAAGAATACAAAGGAGGAGAATTAGAAGAAGAAGCAGTAGAACAAGAGTAAGAAAATGAAGATGAATAAAAAGAAGAAGAGGAAGAAGAAGAAGGACCAAAAGAAGAAGAAGAAGAAGATGAAGAAGAACATGAAGAAGAAAGAGATTTAGAAGAAGGCAAAGTTGTAGTAGTAGTAGAAGAAAAAGAAGAAGACAATGAAGAAAACGAAGAAGAAGAAGAAAAAGAAGAAGAAGAAGAAGAAGAAGAAGAGGAAGAACAAGAAGAAGAAGAAGTAAAAGAAGAAGAAGAAGAAGAAGTAAAAGAGAAGAAAAATAAGAAGAATTAGGAGAAGAAGAATAAGAAAAAGGAGAAGAAAAAAATGAAGAAGAAGAAGATGAAGAAGGAGAAGAACAAGAAAAACAAGAAGAAGCAGAAAAGGAAGAAGAAAAATAGGAAGAAAAGGAAGAAGACAATGAAGAAGTAGGAGAAGAAGAAGAAGTAGAAGAGGAAGAAGTAGAAGAAGAAGAACAATAAGAATAAAAAGATGGCAAAGAAGAAAAGGAAGTAAAAGAAGAAGAAGAAAAAGAAGAAGAAGAAGAAAAAGAAGAAGAAGAAGTAGAAGAAGATGAAGAAGAAGAAGTAGAAGAAGAAGAAGGAATAGATGAAGAAGAAGAAGAAGAATAAGAGGAAGAAGAAGAACAAGAAGAAGAAAAACTAGAAGAAGAAGAAGAAGAAGAAGAAGATGAAGAAGAAAAAATACGAAGAAGAGCAACAACAAGTAGAAGATGAAGAAGGAGTAGGTGAAGGAGAAGAAGAAGAAGAAGAAGAATGAATAAAAGAAGGAGAAGAAGCCAAAGAACAAGAAGAAGAAGAAGAAGGGAAAGAAGAAAAAGAAAAAGAAAAAGAAGAAGAAGAAGATAAGCAAGAAAAGAAGAAGAAGATGAAGTAGAAGAACTTGAAGAAGTAGAAGAACTTGAAGAAGTAGAACATGAGGAAGAAGAAGAAGAAGAAGAAGAGGAATAAGAACAAACAGAAGAAGTACAAGAAGAAGAAGATGAATTAGAAGAAGAATAAGAAGAAGAAGCAGTAGAACAAGAGTAAGAAAATGAAGATGAATAAAAAGAAGAAGAAGAAGAAGAAAAAGAAGAAGATGAAGAAGAACATAAACAAGAAGGAGATTTAGAAGAAGGCAAAGTGGTAGTGGTAGTAGAACAACAAGAAGAAGACAATGAAGAAAACGAAGAAGAAGAAGAAGAAGAAGTAAAAGAAGAAGAAGAAGAAAAAAGAGTCAAAAAATAAGAAGATTAAGGAGAAGAAGAATAAGAAAAAGGAGAAGAAGAAAATGTAGAAGAAGAAGAAGAAGGAGAAGAAGAAGAAGAAGAAGAAGAAGAAGAAGAAGAAGAAGAAGAAGAAGAAGAGGAAGAAGAAGAGAAAGAAGAAGACTAAGAAGAAGAAGAAGACAAAGAAGAAGAAGAAGAGGAAGAAGAAGAAGAAGAAGATGGAGAATAAGAAGAAGAAGAAGAAAATGAAGAAGAAGAAGAAGAAGAGAAGAACAAGAAGATTAAGAAATGGTAGAGGAAGAAGACAAAGAAGAAGAAGAATAAGAAGAAAAACAAGATGATGAAGAAGAAGAAGATGAAGAAGAAAAAGAAGAAGAAGAATAGATACAAGAAGAAGATGAACAAGAACAAGAAGAAGAAGTTGGAGAAGAAGAAGAAGATGAAGAAGAAGAAGAAGAACAAGAAGAAGACGAAGAAGAAGAATAAGAATAAGAAAAAGTTTTTGAAGAAGAAGAAGAAGATGGAGACAGTGAAGAAGAAGAAGAAGAAGAACAAGAAGAAGGAGAAGAAGAAGAAGAAGACAAAGAAGAAGAAGAAAACGATGAAGAATAAGAAGAAGATAGAGAAGAGGAAGAAGAAGAAGAAGAAGTTGAAGAAGAATAAGAGAAGAGGAAGAATATTTAGTAGTACAAGTAGAAGAAGAAGAAGAAGAAGAAGAAGAAGAAGGAAAATAAGAAGAAGAAGAAGAAGAAGAAGAAGACGAGGAAGACCAAGAAGAAATTGAAAACGATGTGTTAGAAGAATAAGAAGAAGTAGAATAAGAAGAGGAAGAAGAAAAAAAGGTGAAGAAGAAGAAGAAGAAGGAGAAAAAGAAGAAGAAGAAGTAGATGAAGATAAAGAAGAAGAAGAAGATGATGAAGAAGAAGTAGTTGACGAAAATGAAGAAGTCGAAGAAGTGGTAGATGCTAAAGATGAAGAAAAAGAAGCAGAAGAAAAAGAACAAGAACAAGAAAATGAACAAGAAGAAGAAAAAGTAGAAGAAGAAGAAGGAAAACAAGAAGAAGAAGAAAAAGAAGAAAAAGAAGTGGAAGAATAAGAAGAAGAGGAAGAAAAACTACAACCATAAAAAGATGATGAAGAACAAGAAGAAGAAGAAGAAGTTGAAGAAGAAGAAGAAGAAGACCAAGAAGAAGAAGAAGAAGAAGAGTTAGAAGAAGAAGAAGGAGAAGAAGAAGAAGAAGTGGAAGAAATGGAAGAAGAAGAAGATGAAGAATTAGGAGAAGAAGAAGAAAAAGAAATAAAAGAGGAAAAAAAAGAAAATGAAGGAGAAGAAGAGGAAGAAGAAGAAGAAGAATGAGAAGATGAAGAATAAATAGAAGAAGAAGAAGAAGAAGAAGAAGATGATGAAAATGATGATGAAGAAGAAGAAGACAGAAGAAGAAGAAGAAGAAGGAGAAGAACAAGAAGAAGATGAAGAAGAAGAACAAGAAGAACAAGAAGATGAAGAAGACCAAGAGGAGTACGAAGAAGAAGAAAAGAAGAAGAAGAAGAAGAAAAAGAACAAAACGATGAAGGAGTAGAGGAAAAAGAAGAAGAAGAAGACCATGAAGAAGGAGGAGGAGGAGATGCAGAAGCAAAGGAAGAAGAAGAAGAAGAAGAAAAAGAGGAAGAACTCGAAGAAGATGAAGAAGAAGATGAAGAAGAAGAAGATGAAGAAGAAGAAGACGAAGAAGAAGTATAAGAATAAGACAAAGATTTAGAAGAAGAAGAAGAAGAAGAAGAAGAAGAAGCTTAAGAAGAAGAAGAGGAAGAGGAAGAAGAAGATGATGAAGAAGAAGAAGACAAAGAAGAAGAAGAAGAAGAAGAAGGAGAAGAGGAAGAATAAGAAGAAGACAAAGAAGAAGAAGAAGAAGAAAAAGAAGACAAAGAAGAAGAAGAAGAAGATGATGAAGAAGAAGATGAAGAAGTGGAAGTGAAAGAAGACAAAGAAGATGAAGAAGAGGAAGAAGATGCAAAAGAAATAGAAGATGAAGAAGAAGAAGAAGAGGAAGACGAAGAAGAACAAGAAGGACAAGAAGAACAAGAAGAAGAATAAAAATAATAAGAAGAAGAAGAACACAAAAAAGAAGAAGAAAAGATGAGGAAGAAGATGTTGAATAAGAAGAAGAAGAAGATGAAGAAGTAGTAGTACAAGATGTAGAAGAAGAAGAAGAACAACAACAACAACAACAAAAAGAAGAAGTAGAAGATGAAGAAGAAGAAGAAGAAGAAAAAGAAAAATTGGTAGAAGGAGAAGAAGAAAACAATGAAGAACAAAGAAGTTGAAAAAGAAGCATTAGTAGATGAAGAAGAGGAGGAGGAGGAGGAAGAAGAAGAAGAAGAAGAAGAAGTAGCGAAAGAAGAAAAGAAGAAGAAGTAGAAGAAGAATAAGAAGAAGTAGTAGAAGAAGAAGAATAAAAAATTAAGAAAAAGAAGAGGAAAAAGAAGAAGAAAAACAAGGGGATGAAAATGAAGAAGATGAAGGAGAGGAAGAAGAAGAAGGAGAAGAAGGCAAAGAAGAAGAAGAAGAAGAGGAAGATGAAAAAGTAGAAGAAGAAGAAGATGATCATGAAGAAAATGAAGTAGAAAAAAAGATGAAGAAGAACTAAATGAACAACAAGAAGAAGAAGAGGAAGAAGAAAAAGAAGAAGAAGAAAAATAAGAAGAAGAAGTAGAATAAGAAAAAAAACAACAACATCAAAAACAACAACATGACGATGAAGAAGCAGAAGAAGAAGAAGAAGAAGAAGAAGATGAATTAGAAGAACAAGAACAACAAAAAAAACAACAACAAGAAGGCAAAGAAGAAGAAGAAGAAGAAGAAGTTGATGGAGAATAAGAAGAAGAAGAACAACAACAAAAAGAATTTGAAAAAAAGAATAAGTTGAAGAAGAAATGGATGAAGGAGAAGAAGGAGAGGAAGAAGAAGAAGAAGAATAAGAAGCAATAGAAACATAAGAAGAAGAAGATGATGAAGAAAAAGAAGAAGAAGAGGAAGAAGGCCAAAAAGAAGAAGAAAAAGAAGAAGAAGAAGACAATCAAGAGGACAAAGAAGAAGATGAAGAAGAATAGGAAGAAGGAGAAGAATAAGAATAAAAATAAGAAGGAGAAAAAGAAGAAGAAGAAGAAGAAGAAGAAGAAGAAAGAGAAGATGGAAGAAGAAGAAGAAGAAGAAGAATAAAAGAAGAGGAAGAAGAAGGAGAAGAAGGGGAAGAAGATGAAGAAGAAGAAGAAAAAGATGAAAAAGAGGTGGTAGAAGAAAAAGTTGAAGTAGAAGAAGAACAAGACGAAGACGAAGAAGAAGAAGAAGAATTAGAAGATGATAAAGAAGAAATTTATGAAAAAGAAGAAGTGGAAGAACAAGTTGAAGAAGAAGAAGAAAAAGAGGAAGAAGAAGAAGAAGAAGAGAAAGAACTAGAAGAAGAAGAAGAAGAAGAAGAAGAAAACAAAGAAGAAGAAGATGAAGTTGAACATCAAGAAGACAAAGAATAGGAAGAAAAAGGAGACAAAGAAGAGGAAGAAGAAGAAGAAGAAGAAGAAGAAGCAAAAGAAGAAGAAGAAGAAGAAGAATAAGACGAAGAAGAAAGTGAAGAAGAAGAAAAGAAGAAGAAGAAGAAGAAGTAGAAGAAGAAGAAGAAGATGATGACGATGATGATGAAGAAAAAGAAGATGATAATGAAGAAGCAAATGATGACCAAAAAGAAATATAAGGAGAAGAAGTAAAAGAAAAAGAAGAAGAAGAAGGAGAAAACAACAAGAAGAAGAAGAACAAGAAGAAAAAGTAGAAGAAGAAGAAGAAGAAGAAGAAGAAGAGGAAGAAGAGGAAGAAAAGATGAAGAAGAAGTCTAAGAAGAAGAAGAAAAAGAAGAAGAAGAAGAAGAAGATGATGAATAAGATGAAGAAGAAGACGAAGAAGAGGAAGAAGAAGAAGAAGAAGAAGATGAAGAAGAAGAAGCAGAAGAAGAAGTAGAAGAAGTGGAAGAAGTAGAAGAATAATAAGAAGGAGAAGAAGAAGTATAAGTAGAAGAAATAGAAAAATAATAAACAGAAGAAGAAGAAGAAGAAGAAAAAGAGGAAGAAGGAGAAGAAGATGAAGAAGAAGAAGATAAAGAAGATGACATAGAGGACAGGATGAAGAAGAAGAAGAAGAAGAAGACAAAGAAGAAGAAGAAGAAGAAGAACAGGGCAGAGAAGAAGAAGAGGAAGAAGAAGAACACAAAGAAGTAGAAGATGAAGAAATGCAAGATGATGAAAAAGAAGAAATTGAAGATAAGATGCAGAAGAAGAAAAAGTTGTAAAAAAAGAAGGAGAACACCGAGAAGAAGAAGTAAATGAAGATAATGTAGAAGAAGAAGAAGAAAAAGAGGAAGACAATGAAGAAGAAGAAGATGAAGAAGAAGAAACAGAAGAAAAAGAAGAAAAAGACAAAGAAGAAGAAGAAGATGATGATGATGAAGAAGAAGAAGTTGAAGAAAAAGACAAAGGAGGAAGAGGAGCAGGAGTAGGTGGAGAGGAAGAAGATGAAGAAGAAGAAGAAGAAGAAGAAGAAGATGAAGAACAAGAAGAAGAAGAATAAGATGAAGAAGATAAAGAATAAGAAGAAGAAGATAAAGAATAATGATAATAATAATAATAATAATTGTAGAAAGCAGAAGACAAACAAGAAGAAGAAGAAGAAACGGAAGAAGAAGAGGAAGAAATAGAGGAAGAAGAAGAAGACGAAGAGGACGAAGAAGAAGAAGAAGACAAAGCAGAAGAAGAAGAAGAAGAAGAAGAAGAAGAAGAAGTGGAAGAAGAAGTAGTAGAAGAATAAGAAGAAGAAGAAGAAGAAGGAGAAGAAGAAGAAGAAAAAAGAAGAAGAAAATGAAGAAGAAGAAGAAGAAAAAGACAGAGAAGAAGTAGAAGACAAAAAAGAAGATGAAGAAGTGGAAGTGGAAGAAGACAAAGTAGATGATGAAGAAGAAGAAGATGATGATGAAGAAGAAGAAGAAGAAAAAGGAGAAAAAGTAGTAGAAGAGGAAGAAGAGGAAAACGAAGATGAACAATAAGATGAAGAAGAAAATGAAGAAGAAGAAATAGAACACAAAGAAGAAGAAGAAGAAGAAGAGGAAGAAGAAGTAGTAGAAGGAGAAGAAGATGATGATGATGATGAAGAAGTAGTGGCACAAGATGTAGAAGAAGAAGTAGAGGAAGAAGGACAACAAGAAGGGGAAGAAGGAAGAAAAAGAAGAATAAGAAGAAGAAGAAGAAAACAAAGAAGAAAAAAGAAGTTGAAAAAGAAGTATACGAAGAAGAAGAAGAGGAAGAAGAAGAATAGAATAAGAAGTAGTAGAAGAAGATGGAAAAGAAGAAGAAGGAGAAGAAGAATAAGAAGATGAAGAAGAAGAAGAAGAAGAAGAATAAAAAGAAGAAAAGGAAGATATGGAAAAAGAAGAAGAAAAAGAAGAGGAAGAAAATGAAGAAGATGGAGGAGAAGATGAAGGAGAGAAAGGAGAAGAAAAAGAAGAAGAAGATGAAGAAGAAGAAGTAGAATAAGGCGTAGAAGAAGTAGAAGACAAAGAAGAAGAAGATGAAGAAGAAGAAGAAGAAAAACAAGATGAAGAAAAAGAAAAAGAAAAAAAAGAAGAAGAAGAAGAAGAAAAAAAACAAGAAGAAGAAGAAGAAGGCAAAGAAGAAGAAAAAGAAGAAGAAGCAGAGGAAGAAGAAAAAAACAACAACAACAAAAATAGTAAAATGAAGAAGAAGAAGAAGAAAAAGAAGAAGAAGAAGAAGAAGAATTAGAAGAAGAAGAAGAAGAAGATGAAGAACAACAACAACAACAAAAAGGTGAAGAAGAAGAAGAAGAAGAAGAAGAGGTAAAACCAAATGAAGGAGAAGAAGAAGAAGAACAATAAAATGAAAAAAAATAAGAAGGAATAGATGAAGGAGAAGAAGAAGAAGAAAAAGAAGAAGCAAAAGAAGTTGAAGAACAAGAAGAAGAAGATGATGATGAAGAAGAAGAAGAAGAAGAAGAAGAAGAAAAAGATGATGAAGAAGAAGAAGGCGATGAAGAAGACAAAGCAGAACAAGAAGAAGAATAAGATGAAGAAGAATACGAAGAAGGAGAAGATGATGAAGAAGAAGAAGTAGGAGGAGGAGTAGAAGAAGAAGGAGAGGTAGAAGAAGAAGAAGAAAAGAAGAAGTAGCAGAAGTAGAAGAAGGGGAAAAAGAGGAAGAAGAACAAGAATAAAAAGATGAAGAAAAAGAGGAGGAGGAAGAAGAAGAAGAAGAATATGAAGAATAAGAAGAAGAATAAGAAGATGAAAAAGAAGAGGTAGATGAAGAAGAAGATGTAGTAGAAGAAGAAGAGGAACAAGAAGAAAAACAAGAAGAAGAAGAAGAAGAAAAACAAGAAGAAGAAGAGGAAGAAGAAGAAGAAGAGAAAGAACTCAAAGAAGAAGAAGAAGAAAATGAAGAAGAAGAAGATGAAGTTGAAGATGAAGAGGACTAAGAATAGGAAGAAGAAGAAGAAGAAGAAGAAGAAGAAGGAGAAGAAGAAGAAGTGGAAGAAGCAGAAGAAGAAGAAGAAGAAGAAGAAGAAGAAGATGACAAAGTAGAAAATGAAGAACAAGAAAAAGAAGAAGAAGAAGAAGAAAGAGAAGAAGTACAAGAAGAAGAACACGAAGAAGGAGGAGAAGAAGAAGAAGAAGAAGAAGAAGAAGAAGAAACTAAAAGACAAGGAGAAGAAGATAAAGAAGAAGTAGAAGAAGGCAAAAAAGAAAAATAAGAACAAGAAGAAGAAAACGAAGTAGAAGAAGAAGAAGAAGAATAATAATAATAATAATAAGTTGAAGAAGAAGAAGAATAAGAATAAAAAGTTGAAGAAGAAGAAGAAGA
>JAIUJO010001608.1:115000-132500 GCA_023846275.1 Vanilla planifolia
GAAGAAGAAGAAGAAGAAGAAGAAAAATAACAAGAAGAGAAAGAAGAAGAAGAATAAGAACAAGAAGAAGAAGAAGAAGAAGAAAATGAAGAAGAAGAAGGCAAAGAAGAAGAAGAAGAAGAAGATGAAGATAAAGATGATGAAGAAGTGGAAGAAAAAGAAAATGAAGAAGAAGAAGAAGATGATGATGATGAAGAAGAAGAAGATAAAGAAGAAGAAGAAGAAGAAGAAAAAGAAGAAGAAGAAGAAGAAAAATAAGAAGAAAAAGAAGAAAAAGTAGAAGTACAAGAAGAAGAAGAAGAAGAAGAAGAATAAGAAGAAAAAGAAGAAGAAGAAGAAGTAGAAGAAGAAGATGATAAAGAACTAGATGAAGAATAAGAACTATAAGAAGAAGTTGAAGAAGAAGTAGTAGATGAAAAAGAAGTGGGAGAAGAGAAAAAGTAAAAAGAAGAAGAAGAAGCAGATAAAGAAGTCCACGAAGAAGAAGAAGAAGAAGATAAGTATGAAAAGAAGAATAAGAAGTAGAAGAACTTGAAGAAGCAGAAGAACTTGAAGAAGTAGAACATGAGGAAGAAGAAGAAGAAGAAGAACAGGAATAGGAACAAGAAGAAGAAGTATAAGAAGAAGAAGATGAATTAGAAGAAGAATAAGAAGAAGAAGAATAAGAATACGAAGGTTGAGAATAAGAAGAAGAAGCAGTAGAACAAGAGTAAGAAAATGAAGATGAATAAAAAGAAGAAGATGATGATGATGAAGAAGAAGAACAAGAAGCAGATGAAGAAGAACATGAAGAAGAAAGAGATTTAGAAGAAGGCAAAGTTGTAGTAGTAGTAGAAGAAGTAGAAGAAGTAGACAAAAAAGAAAACGAAGATGAAGAAGAAAAAGAAGAACAAGAAGATAAAGAAGAACAAGAAGATAAAGAAGAACAAGAAGAAGTAAAAGAGAAGAAGAAGAAGAAAAAAAAGAAGAAAAATAAGAAGAGTAAGGAGAAGAAGAATAAGAAAAAGGATAAGAAGAAAATGAAGAAGAAGAAGAAGAAGAAGAGGAAGAAGATGGAGAAGAAGAAGAAGAACAACAAGAAGAAGAAAAGGAAGAAGAAAAATAGGAAGAAAAGGAAGAAGACAACGAAAAAGTAGGAGAAGAAGAAGAAGAAGCAACAGAAGAAGAAGAAGAATAAGAATAAAAAGATGGCAAAGAAGAAGAGGAAGTAGAAGAAGAAAAAAAGAAGAAGAAGAAGGAAAAGAAGAAGAAGAAAATGAAAAAAAGAAGAAGATGAAGAAAAAGAAGAAGAGAAGCAAAAGAAGTACTAGAAGAGGAAGAAGAAGGAATAGATGAAGAAGAAGAAGAAGAAGAAGAAGAGGAAGAAGAAGAATAAGAAGAAGAAGAACAAGTGGAAGAAGAAGAAGATGATTATGATGATGAAAAAGAAGAAGAAGAAGAAAAGAAGAAAAGGAAGAAAAAGAAGATAGATGAAAAAGAAGATAAAGAAGAAGAAGAAGAAGAAGAAAAATAATAAGAAGAGAAAGAAGAAGAAGAAGAAGAAGAAGAAGAAGAAGAAGAAGAAAATGAAGAAGGAGAAGGCAAAGAAGAAGAAGATGAAGATAAAGAAGATGAAAAAGTGGAAGAAAAAGAAAATGAAGAATAAGAAGAAGATTATGACGATGAAGAAGAAGAAGAAGATAAAGAAGAAGAAGAAGAAGAAGAAGAAGAAGTAGAAAAAAAGGAAGAAGAAAACGAAGAAAAAGTAGAAGAAGAAGTACAAGAAGAAGAAGAAGAAGAAGAATAAGAAGAAAAAGAAGAAGAAGAAGTAGAAGAAGAAGATGGAAAAGAAGTAGATGAAGAATAAGAAGTATAAGAAGAAGTTGAAGAAGAAGAAGTAGTAGATGAAAAAGAAGTGGGAGAAGAGCAAAAGAAAAAAGAAGAAGAAGAAGAAGTCGATAAAGAAGTCCACGAAGAAGAAGAAGAAGAAGAAGAAGAAAAAGAAGATAAGCAAAAAAAGAAAAATAAGAAGTAGAAGAACTTGAAGAAGTAGAACATGAGGAAGAAGAAGATGAAGAAGAAGAAGAAGAACAAGAAGAGGAACAAGAAGAAGAATAAGTATAAGAAGAAGAAGAAGAATTAGAAGAAGAATAAGAAGAAGAAGAATAAGAATACGAAGGTTGAGAATGAGAAGAAGAAGCAGTAGAACAAGAGTAAGAAAATGAAGATGAATAAAAAGAAGATGATGAAGAAGAAGAACAAGAAGAACCAAAAGAAGAAGAAGAAGCAGATGAAGAAGAACATGAAGAAGAAAGAGATTTAGAAGAAGGCAAAGTTGTAGTAGTAGTAAAAGAAGTATAAGAAGAAGACAACGAAGAAAACGAAGAAGAAGAAAAAAAAGAAGAAGAAGAAGATGAAGAAGAAGAAGAAGAAGAAGAAGAAGTAAAAGAAGAAGAAGAAGAAGTAAACGAAGAAGAAGAAAAAGAATAAAGACAAGAAAAATAAGAAGAATAAGGAGAAGAAGAATAAGAAAAAGGAGAAGAAGAAAATGAAGAAGAAGAAGGAGAAGAAGAAGAAGAACAAGAACAAGAAAAGGAAGAAGAAAAACAGGAAGAAAAGGAAGAAGGCAACGAAGAAGTAGGAGAAGAAGAAGAAGAAGTAGAAGAAGAAGAAGAATAAGAATAAAAAGATGGCAAAGAAGAAGAGGAAGTGGAAGAAGAAAAAGAAGAGGATGAAAATGAAGAAGATGGAGGAGAAGATGATGGAGAGAAAGGAGAAAAAAAAGAAAAAGAAGACGAAGAAGAAGAAGTAGAAGAAGGCGAAGAAGAAGTAGAAGACGAAGAAGAAGAAGATGAAGATAAAAAAAAGAAGATGAAGAAGAAAAAGTAGATGAAGAAAAAGAAGAAGAAGAAGAACATGAACCAAAAGAAGAAGAAGACAAAGAAGAAGAAAAAGAAGAAGAAACAAAAGAAGAAGAAGAAGACGAAGAAGAAAAAAACAATAACAACAAAAACAACAAAACGAAGAAGAAGAAGAAGAAGAAGAAGAAGAAAAATTAGAAGAAGAAGAAGAAGAAGGAGAAGAAGAAGAACAACAACAACAACAACAAAAAGGCGAAGAAGAAGAAGAAGAAGAAGAAGAAGAAGAAGAAGAAGAGGTAGAACCAAAAGAAGAAGAAGAAGAAGAACAATAAAATGAAAAATAATGAGAAGAAGAAGGAATAGATGAAGGAGAAGAAGAAGAAGAAGAAAAAGAAGAAGCAAAAGAAGTAGAAGAACAAGAAGAAGAAGATGAAGAAGAAGAAGAAGAAGAAGAAGAAGAGGAAGAAGTCCAAGAAAAAGAAGAAGAAGAAGAAGAAAAAGATGATGAGGAAGAAGAAGGCGATGAAGAAGACAAAGCAGAAGAAGAAGAAGAAGAAGAACAAGATGAAGAAGAATACGTAGAAGGAGAAGATGAAGAAGAAGAAGTAGAAGGAGGAGGAGGAGAAGAAGAAGGAAAGTAGTAGAAGAAGAAGAAGAAGAAAAGAAGAAGAACAAGAAGTAGAAGAAGGGGAAGAAGAGGAAGAAGAATAAGAAGAAGAAAAAGATGAAGAAAAAGAGGGGGACGAAAAAGAAGAAGAAGAAGAATATGAAGAATAAGAAGAAGAATAAGAAGATGAAAAAGAAGAAGTAGTTGAAGAAGAAGATGTAGTAGTAGTAGAAGAAGAAGAAGAAGAAGAAAAACAAGAAGGAAAAGAAGAAGAAGAAGAACAAAAACAAGAAGAAGAAGAAGAGAAAGAACTCAAAGAAGAAGAAGAAGAAAACAAAGAAGAATAAGATGAAGTTGAAGATGAAGAAGACAAAGAATAGGAAGATGAAGAAGATGAAGAAGAAGAAGAAGAAGAAGGAGAAGAAGAAGAAGTAGAAGAAGAAGAAGAAGAAGAAGACGACGACAAAGTAGAAAATGAAGAACAAGAAAAGGAAGAAGAAGAAGAAGTGGAAGAAGAAGAAGAAGAAGAAGAAGATAAAGAAGAAGTAGAAGAAGGCAAAAAAGAAAAATAAGAACAAGAAGAAGAAAAAGAAGAAGTAGAAGAAGAAGAAGAAGAAGAAGAAGAAGAAGAAGAATAAGTTGAAGATGATGAAGACAAAGAAGAAGAAGAAGGTGAAGAAGAACAAAAAGAGATGATGAAGAAGAAGAAGAAGAAGAAGAAGATGATGATGATGATGATGATGAAGAAGAAGAAGAATCTATAGAAGAAGTAGAAGAAGAGGAAGAAGAAGAAGAAGAATGAGAAGGAGAAAAAGAACAACAAGAAGAAGAAAAAGAAGAAGATGATGAAGAAGAAGAAGAAAAAGAGAAAGAAGCAGAAGAAGATGAAGAAGAAGAAGAAGATGAAGAAGAAGATGAAGGAGACAAGATGTTGAAGAAGAAGAAGAGGAAGAAGGCAAAGAAAAAGAAGAGGAAGAAGAAGAAGAAGAGGGAGATAATGAAGAAGAAGAAGAAGAAGAAGACACATAAGAGCAAGAACAAGAACAAGAAGAAGAAGAATACAATGTAGAAGATGAAGAAATGGAAGACGATGAAGAAGAAGAAGCAGAAGAAGAAGGAGAAGACAAAGAAAAAGAAGATGATGGAAAGGAAGATGAATAAGAAGAATAAGAAGAAGTTTAAGAAGCAGAAGAGAAAGAGGAAGAGGAAGAAGAAGAATACAAAGAAGAATATGAAGAAGAAGAAGAAGAAGAAGACAAAGAAGAAAAAGAGGAGGAGGAAGAAGAAGAAGAAGAAGGAGAACAAGAATAAGAAGAAGAGGAAGAAGAAAAAGAAGAAGACGATGAAAAAGAAGAAATTGAAGATGAAGAAAAAGAAGAAGAAGCAGAAGAAGAAGAAGAAGAATAAGAATAAAAAGATGGCAAAGAAGAAGAGGAAGTAGAAGAAGAAAAGTAGAAGAAGAAGAAGAAGGAAAAGTAGAAGAAAAAGAAGCTAAAAAAGGAAGAAGATGAAGAAAAAGAAGAAGAAGAAGCAGCAGAAGAAGAAGAAGTAAAAGAGGAAGAAGAAGGAATAGATGAAGAAGAAGAAGAAGAAGAGGAAGAAGAAGAATAAGAAGTAGAAGAAGAAGATGATGATGATGATGATGAAAAAGAAGAAAAAAAGAAAAGAAGAAGAAGAAAAGATGAAGAAGAAGAAAAGGAAGATAGATGAAAAAGAAGATGAAGAAGAGGAAGAAGAAGAAGAAAAATAACATGAAGAGAAAAAAGAAGAAGAAGAAGAAGAAGAAGAAGAAGAAAATGTAGAAGAAGAAGAAGGCAAAGAAGAAGAAGAAGAAGAAGATGAAGATAAAGAAGATGAAGAAGTGGAAGAAAAAGAAAATGAAGAAGAAGATGATGATTATGATGAAGAAGAAGAAGAAGAAGAAAAAGAAGAAGAAGAAGAAAAAAAAAGAAGAAAATGAAGAAAAAGAAGAAGAAGAAGTATAAGAAGAAGAAGAAGAAGAAAAATAAGAAGAAAAAGAAGAAGAAGTAGAAGAAGAAGATGAAAAAGAAGTAGATGAAGAATAAGAAGTATAAGAAGTTGAAGAAGAAGTAGAAGATGAAAAAGAAGTGGGAGAAGAGAAAAAGTAAAAAGAAGAAGAAGAAGAAGTAGATAAAGAAGTCCACGAAGAAGAAGAAGAAGAAGAAGATAAGCAAGAAAAGAAGAATAAGAAGTAGAAAAATTTGAAGCAGCAGGAGAACTTGAAGAAGTAGAACATGAGGAAGAAGAAGAAGAAGAAGAAGAAGAAGAAGAAGAGGAACAGGAACAAGAAGAAGAAGTACAAGAAGAAGAAGATGAATTAGAAGAAGAAGAAGAATACGAAGGAGGAGAATAAGAAGAAGAAGCAGTAGAACAAGAGTAAGAAAATGAAGATGAATAAAAAGAAGAAGCCGAAGAAGAAGAAGAAGAAAAAGAAGAAGATGAAGAAGAACATGAAGAAGAAGGAGATTTAGAAGAAGGAAAAGTTGTAGTGGTAGTAGAACAAGAAGAAGAAGACAATGAAGAAAACGAAGAAGAAGAAGAAGAAGAAGAAGAAAAAAGAGTCGAAAAATAAGAAGATTAAGGAGAAGAAGAATAAGAAAAAGGAGAAGAAGAAAATGAAGAAGAAGAAGAAGAAGAACAAGGAGAGGAAGAAGAAGAAGAAGAAGAAGAAGAAGAAGAGGAAGAAGAAGACTAAGAAGAAGAAGAAGACAAAGAAGAAGAAGAAGAAGAAGAAGAAGAAGAAGAAGAAGATGGAGAATAAAAAGAAGAAGAAGAAAATGAAGAAGAAGAAGAAGAAGAAGAAGACAAAGAAGAAGACGATTAAGAAATGGTAGAGGAAGAAGACAAAGAAGAAGAAGAATAAGAAGAAAAACAAGATGATGAAGAAGAAGAAGATGAAGAAGAAGAAGATGAAGAAGAAAAAGAAGAAGAAGAATAGATACAAGAAGAAGAAGAACAAGAACAAGAAGAAGAAGTTGGAGAACAAGAAGAAGGTGAAGAATAAGAAGACGAAGAAGAAGAATAAGAATAAGAAGTTCATGAAGAAGAAGAAGAAGATGGAGACAGAGAAGAAGAGGAAGAAGAAGAACAAGAAGAAGGAGAAGAAGAAGAAGAAGACAAAGAAGAGGAAGAAAACGAAGAAGAAGAAGAAGAAGACAGAGAAGAGGAAGAAGAAGAAGAAGAAGTTGAAGAAGAATAAGAAGAAGACAAAGTAGTACAAGTAGAAGAAGAAGAAGAAGAAGAAGAAGGAAAAGAAGAAGAAGAACAAGAAGAAGACGAGGAAGAATAAGAAGAAATTGAAAAAGATGTGTTAGAAGAATAAGAAGAGGAAGAAGTGGAAGAAGAAGAAAAAAAAGGTGAGGAAGAATAAGAAGAAGAAGAAGAAGAAAAAGAAGAAGAAGAAGTAGATGAAGATAAAGAAGAAGAAGAAGATGATGAAGAAGAAGTAGTAGACGAAAATGAAGAAGACGAAGAAGAGGTAGATGCTAAAGATGAAGGAAAAGAAGCAGAAGAAAAAGAAGAAGAAGAAAAAGTACAAGAAGAAGAAGAAGGAAAACAAGAAGAAGAAGAAAAAGAAGAAGAAGAAGTGGAAGAATAAGAAGAAGAGGAAGAAAAACTACAACAATAAAAAGCTGAAGAAGAACAAGAAGAAGAAGAAGAAGTTGAAGAAGAAGAAGAAGACCAAGAAGAAGAAGAAGCGAAAGAAGAAGAAGAAGAAGAGTTAGAAGAAGAAGAAGAAGAAGAAGAACAAGTGGTAGAAATGGAAGAAGAAGAAGAAGAAGAAGAAGAAGTAGAAGAAGAAGGAGAAGAAGAAGAAGAAGAAATAAAAGAAGAAGAAGAAGAAGAAGGAGAAGAAGAGGAAGAAGAAGAAGAAGATTGAGACGATGAAGAATAAATAGAAGAAGAAAAAGGAGAAGAAGAAGAAGAAGAAGACAGAAGAAGAAGAAGAAGAAGAAGATGAAAAAGAAGAAGAAGAAGAAGAAGAAGATGAAGAAGAAGACCAAGAGGAGTAAGAAGAAGAAGAAGGAAAGAAGAAGAAGAAGAGGAAAAAGAAGAACAAAACGATGAAGGAGTAGACGAAAAAGATGAAGAAGAAGATCATGAAGAAGGAGGAGGAGATGAAGAAGGAAAGGAAGAAGAAGAAGAAGAAGAAGAAGAAAAAGAGGAAGAACTCGAAGAAGACGAAGAAGAAGAAGAAGAAGAAGATGAAGAAGAAGAAGATGATGATGAAGAAGAAGAAGAAGAAGTATAAGAATAAGACAAAGATTTAGAAGAAGAAGAACAACAACAACAACAAGAAGAAGAAGAAGTTTAAGAAGAAGAAGGAGAAGAGGAAGAAGAAGACGACGAAGAAGAAGAAGACAAAGAAGAAGAAGAAGAAGAAGAAGAAGAAGAAGGAGAAGAGGAAGAATAGGAAGAAGACAAAGAAGAAGAAGAAGAAGATGATGAAGAAGAAGATGAAGATGTGGAAGTGAATGAAGAAGAAGAAGAAGAAGAAGAGGAAGAAGAAGCAAAAGAAAAAGAAGATGAAGAAGAAGAAGAAGAAGAAGAAGAAGAGGAAGAGGAAGAAGAACAAGAAGAATAAGAAAAAGAAGAAAAATAATAAGAAGAAGAAGAACACAAAAAAGAAGAAGAAAAGAGGAGGAAGAAGAAGTTTAAGAAGAAGAAGAAGAAGATGAAGAAGTAGTAGTATAAGATGTAGAAGAAGAAGAACAACAACAACAACAACAACAAAAAGAAGAAGTAGAAGATGAAGAAGAAGAAGAAGAAGAAAAAGAAAAAATGGAAGAAGGAGAAGAAGAAAAGAATGAAGAACAAAGAAGGTGAAAAAGAAGTATTAGTAGAAGAAGAAGAAGAGGAGGAGGAGGAGGAAGAAGAAGAAGAAGAAGAAGAAGAAGTAGCGAAAGAAGAAGAAAAAGAAGTAGTAGAAGAATAAGAAGTAGTAGAAGAAGAAAAATAAAAAAGTAAGAAAAAGAAGAGGAAAAAGAAGAAGAAAAAGAAGGGGATGAAAATGAAGAAGATGGAGGAGAGGAAGAAGAAGAAGGAGAAGAAGGCAAAGAAGAAGAAGAAGAAGACGAAGAAGAAGAAGAGGAAGATGAAAATGTAGTAGAAGAAGAAGATGATCATGAAGAAAAAGAAGTAGAAAAGAAGAAGAAGAAGAACAAAATGAACAAGAAGAAGAAGAAGAAGAAGAAGGAAAAGAAGAAGAAGAAAAATAAGAAGAAGAAGCAGAATAAGAAAAAAAACAACAACATCAAAAACAACAACATGGCGATGAAGAAGCAGAAGAAGAAGAAGAAGAAGAAGAAGAAGTAGAAGAAGAATTGGAAGAAGAAGAAGAAGAAGAAGAACAACAACAACAAGAAGGCGAAGAAGAAGAAGAAGAAGAAGAAGAAGTTAAGGGAGGAGAAGAAGAAGAACAACAACAACAACAACAAGAATTTGAAAAGATAATATGTTGAAGAAATAGATGAAGGAGAAGAAGGAGAGGAAGAAGAAGAAGAAGCAATAGAAACATAAGAAGAAGAAAAAGATGATGAAGAAAAAGAAGAAGAAGAGGAAGAAGACCAAAAAGAAGAAGAAAAAGAAGAAGAAGAAGATGATGACGATGAAGAAGAAGACAATCAAGAGGACAAAGAAGAAGATGAAGAAGAAGAAGGAGGAGGAGAAGATGGAAGAAGAAGAAGAAGAAGAAGAATAAAAGAAGAGGAAGAAGAAGGAGAAGAAGGGGAAGAAAAGGAAGAGAAAGAAGAAGAAGAAGAAGTGGAAGAAGAAGAAGAAAAAGATGAAAAAGAGGAGGTAGAAGAAAAAGTTGAAGAAGAAGAAGAAGAAGTAGAAGAAGGAGAATATGAAGAATAAGAAGAAGAATTAGAAGATGATAAAGAAGAAATTTATGAAAAAGAAGAAGAAGTGGAAGAACAAATTGAAGAAGAAAAAGAGGAAGAAGAAGAAGAAGAGAAAGAACTAGAAAAAGAAGAAGAAGAAGAAGAAGTAGAAGAAGAAGAAGAAGAAGAAATCAAAGAAGAAGAAGATGAAGTTGAAGATGAACAAGACAAAGAATAGGAAGAAAAAGGAGACAAAGAAGAGGAAGAAGAAGAAGAAGAAGAAGAAGCAAAAGAAGAAGAAGAAGAAGAAGAATAAGACGAAGAAGAAGGTGAAGAAGAAGAAGAAGAAGAAGAAGTACAAGAAGAAGAAGAAGAAGTAGAAGAAGAAGAAGAAGAAGAAGAAGAAGATGATGATGTTGATCATGATGATGATGATGATGATGATGAAGATGATATTGAAGAAGTAAATGATGGCCGAAAAGAAATATAAGGAGAAAAAGAAAAAGAAGAAGAAGAAGAAGAAGGAGAAAAACAACACGAAGAAGAAGAACAAGAAGAAAAAGTAGAAAAAGAAGAAGAAGAAGAAGAAGAAGAAGAGGAAGAAGAGGAAGAAAAGATGAAGAAGATGTCTAAGAAGAAGAAGAAGATGATGATGATGATGAATAAGATGAAGAAGAAGACGAAGAAGAAGAAGAAGAAGAAGATGAAGAAGAAGAAACAGAAGAAGAAGTAGAAGAAGCGGAAGGAGCAGAAGAATAATAAGGAGAAAAAGAAGTATAAGTAAAAGAAATAGAAAAATAATAAACAGAAGAAGAAGAAGAAGAAAAAGAGGAAGAAGGAGAAGAAGATGAAGAAGAAGAAGATGAAGAAGACGACATAGGGGACAGGATGAAGAAGAAGAAGAAGAAGACAAAGAAGAAGAAGAAGAAGAAGAAGAACAGGACAGAGAAGAAGAAGAAGAAGAAGAAGAAGAAGAACACAAAGAAGAAGAAGAAGAAGAAGAACAGGACAGAGAAGAAGAAGAAGAAGAAGAACACAAAGAAGTAGAAGATGAACAAATGGAAGACGATGAAAAAGAAGAAATTAATGATAAGATGCAGAAGAAGAAAAAGATGTAAAAAAAGAAGGAGAAGATCGAGAAGAAGAAGTAAATGAAGATAATGTAGAAGAAGAAGAAGAAAAAGAGGAAGACAATGAAGAAGAAGATGAAGAAGAAGAAACAGAAGAAAAAGAAGAAGAAGAAGAAGAAGATGATGGTGATGATGAAGTTGATGATGAACAAGAAGAAGTTGAAGAAAAAGACAAAGGAGGAAGGGGAGCAAGAGTAGGAGGAGAGGAAGAAGATGAAGAAGATGAAGAAGAAGAAGAAGATGAAGAACAAGAAGAAGAAGAATAAGAAGAAGAAGATAAAGAATAATGATAATAATAATAATAATAATAATAATTGTAAAAAGCAGAAGACAAACAAGAAGAAGAAGAAGAGGAAGTAATAGAGGAAGAAGAAGAAGATGAAGAGGAAGAAGAAGAAGAAGAAGACAAAGAAGAAGAAGAAGAAGAAGAAGAAGAGGAAGAAGAAGTAGTTGAAGAATAAGAAGAAGGAGAAGAAGAACAAAAAGAAGAAGAAGAAGAAGAACAAGAAGAAGGAGAAGAAGAAGAAGAAGAAGAAAACGAAGAAGAAGAAGAAGAAAAAGACAGAGAAGAAGAAGAAGAAAAAAAGAAGATGAAGAAGTGGAAGTGGAAGAATACAAAGTAGATGAAGAAGAAGAAAAAGAAGATGATGATGATGAAGAAGAAGAAAAAGGAGAAAAAGTAGTAGAAGAGGAAAACGAAGATGAACAATAAGATGAAGAAGAAGAAGAAATAGTACACAAAGAAGAAGAAGAAGAAGAAGAGGAAGAAGAAGTAGTTGAAAGAGAAGAAGATGATGATGATGAAGAAGAAGTAGTGGCACAAGATGTAGAAGAAGAAGAAGTAGAGGAAGAAGGACAACAAGAAGAGGAAGAAGAAGAAGAACATGAGGAAGAAGAAGAAGAAGAAGAAGAAGAAGAAAACAAAGAAGAAAAAAGAAGAAGTTTAAAAAGAAGTATACTTAGAAGAAGAAGAGGAAGAAGAAGAATAAGAATAAGTAGTAGAAGAAGAGAAGAAGAAGAAAAGGAAGAGGAAGAAGAAGAAGCCGAAGAAGAAGAAGAAGAAAAAGAAGAAGAAGGACAAGAAGTCAAAGAAGGTGAACAAGAGGTAGAAGAGGAAGAAGAAGATGAAGAAAAAAAAGTAAAAGACGAAAAAGATGAATAACAGGAAGAAGAAGATGGAGAAGATGGAGATGAAGAAGAAGAAGAAGAAGAAGAAGAAGATGAAGAAGAAGAAGAAGGTGAAGGAGAAGAAGAAGAAGAAGGTGAAGAAGAAGAAGATGAAGAAGAAGGAGAAAGAGAAGAAGAAAAAGTAGAAGGAGAAGAAGATGTTGAAGAAGAAGAAGAAGAAGAAGAACAAACGAGAAGAAGAATATGAAGAAGAAGGAGAATAAGAAGAAGAAAGAGAAGAAGAAGAAGAAGATGATGATGAATAAGAAGAAGAAGAAGATGATGATGATGAAGAAGAAGACGAAGAAGAAGAAGAAGATGAAGAACCGAAAGGTGAAGAAGAGGAAGACAAAGAAGAGGAAGAAGAAGTAGATAAAGAAGAAGAGGAAGAAGAAGAAGAAGAAGAAGAAGAAGAAGAAAAACAAGAAAAAGAAGAAGATGATGAAGAAGATGAAGAAGAAGATGAAGAAGAAGAAGAAGAAGAAGAAGACAAAGAGAAGAAGAAGAAGAAGAAGAAGAAGACAAAGTGAAGAAAGGAGAAGATGAAGGAGAAGAAGAAGATAAAGGAGAAGAAGAATATGAAGAAGAAGAAGATGACAGAGGAGAAAGACAACAAGAAGAAGAACGAGAAGGAGAAGAAGGAGAAGAAGAAGAAGATGATGATGATAAAGATGATGATGAAGAAGAAGACGAAGAAGAAGAAGACGAAGAAGAAGAAGACGAAGAAGAAGAAGTTAAAAACAGAAAGACGAAAAAGAGGTAGGCGAAGAAGCGGAAGAAGAAGAAAGGGAAGAAGAAGAAGAGGATAAGAAAGATCATGAAGAAGAAGAAGAAGAAGAAGTGAAGAGGATGAAGAAGAAGTTGAAGAAGAAGACAAAGAAGAAGAAGAAGAAGAAGAAGAAGAAGAGGAAGATGAAGAAGCAGGAGAAGAAGACGAAGAAGAAAAAGAAGAAGAAGAAGGATAAGAAGGAGAAACAAAAGAAGTAAAGGAAGAAGAGGAAGAAGAAGAAGATGATGATGATGATAATAATGATGATGATGAAGAAGTAGAAGAGGATGTTTAAGAAGAAGAAGATGAAGAAGGCAAAGAAGATGACGAAGAAAAGGAAAATGGAGAAGTTGAACATAAGGATGGGGTAGAAGAAGAAGAGGGAGAAGAAGAAGAAGAAAAAGTCGAAAAAAAGACGAAGAAGATGAAGAAGAGCAAGAAGAAGAAGAGGAGAAAGAAGAAGTAGATAAAAAAGGATAAGAAAGAGAAGAAAAAGAAGAAGAAAAAGAAGAAGATGAAGAAGAAGAAGAAGATGATTAAGAAGATGAAGTAGAAGATGAAGAGGAAAAAAAGAAGAAGAAGAGGAAGAGGAGGAAGAAGAAGAAGACGAAAAAAATCTAGAAGAAGAGGAAGAAGAAGAAGAAAAAGAAGAAGAAGAAAATGAAGAAGAAGAAGAAGAAGAAGATGAAGAGGAAGAAGAGGAAGATGAAGAGGGTGATGATGTTAATGAAGTGGAAGTGGGAGAAGAAGAAGAAGAAGAAGAAGAAGTAGAAGAAAGAGATAAAGATGAAGAATTAGAAGAAGAAGAAGAAGTAAAACATGAAGAAGTAGAAGAAGAAGAAGAAAATGATGAAGAAGGCAAAGAAGGGGAAGCAGAAGAAGAAGATGAAGAAGAAAAAGAAGAAGAGGAGGATGATGAAGAAGAAGAAGAAGATGATGATGATGATGAAGAAAAAATTGAAAAAGGAAAAGATAAAGAGGAAGAAAAATAGAAAGAAAAAGAAGAAGCAAAAGAAGAAGAGGAAGAAAACAATGAAGAAGAAGACAAAAAAGAAGATGAAGGTGGAGAAGAAGAAGAAGAAGAAGAAGTAGAAGTAGAAGAAAAAGAAGAAGAAGAAGATGAAGATGACAAAGAGGATGACGAAGAAAAGAAAATTGAGGAAATGGAACACGAAGAAGGGGAAGAAGAAGAAGTAGAAGAAGAAGAAGGAGGAGAAGAAGAAGAAAAAGTAGAAAAAAGATAGAAGCGGAAGAAGAAGAAGAAGGAGAAGAAGAAGAAGATGGTCAGGAAGAAGAAGAGGAAGAAGAAGAAGAAGAAGAAGAAGAAAAAGAAGAAGAGAAAGTCGTAGAAGGCGAACAAGAGGAAGAAGTGAAATAAGAAGAAGAAGACGATGACGAGCAACAGGAAGAAGAAGAAGAAGAAGAAGAAGATGTTGATGATGGTGATGATGAAGGAGAAGAACAAGACGGAGAAGAAGAAGAAGTTGAAGCAGACGAAGAAGAAGAAGAAGAAGAAGAAGAAGAAGATGATGATGATGATGACGATGATGGAGAAGAAGTAGAGGAAGAAGAAGAAGAAGAAAAAGATGAAGAAGAAGAAAAAGATTATGAAGAAAAAGAAGATGAAGAAGAAGAAGATGTTGGTGATGAAAATGATGATGATGATCAAGAACAACGAGAAGAAGAAGAATATAAAAGAAGAAGAACATGAAGGAGAAGAAGAAGATGAAGAAGAAAAAGAACAAGAACAAGAATAAGAATAAGAGGATAAAGAGGAGAAAGAAGAAGAGAAGAAGAAGGCAAAGAAGAGGACAAAGAATAAGAAGAAGAAGTGGAAGTAGAAGAAGAGGACGAAGTAGAAAAAGAAGAAGAAGAAGAAGCAGAATAAGACAGAAAAAGATGAAGTTAAAGAAGAATAGGAAGAAGAAGAGGAAGAAAAAGATGATAAAGTAGAAGAAGAAGAAGTAGAAGAAGAGGCAGAAGAAGTCGAAAAAGTTGAAGAAGTTGAAGAAGAAGAACAAGAAGAAGAAGAAGAACAAGAAGAAGAAGAAGTCAAACAAGAAGAAGAATGAGAAGAAGAAGAAGAAGAAGAAGAAGACGAAGAAGAAGAAGTCAAAGAAGAAGAGAAGATGATAAGAAGAAGACAAAGAAGAAGAAGAAGAAGATGATGAAGAAGAATCAGATAAAAAAGAAAAAGACGAAGAAGAAGAGGAAGAAGAAGAAGATGATGATGATGAAAAAGAAGAAGTAGAAGAAGAAGAAGAAGATGAAGAAGAAGAAGAAGAAGAAGAAGTTGAAGAAGGAGAAGAAGAAGTAGGAGAAGAAGGAGAAAAAGAAGAAAATGAAGAAGAAGAAGAAGAAAAAGAAGAAAAAGATGCAGAAAAGGAAGAAGACTTTGTAAAAGAAGGCGAAGAAGCAGAAGAAGAAGAAGAAGAAGGAGAAGGAGAAGAAGAAGAAGAAGAAGAAGAAGAAGAAGAAGAAGATGAAGAACAAGGAGGAGGAGTAGAAGAAGAACAAGAAGAAGAAGAAGAAGAAGAGGAAGAAGAAGAAGACGAAGAAGATGAAGAAGAGACGAGGATGAAGACGAAGAAGAAAAAGAAGAAGTAGATAAAAAAGGAAAAGTGGATCAAGAAGACGAAGAAGTAGAAGGGGAAAGAGAAGAAGAAGAAGAAGGAGAAGAAGAAGAAGTAGTAGTAGTAGAAGAAGAAGATGACGATGATGATGATGATGATGTAGAAGAAGAAGATGATGATGATGATGATGATGATTATGACGATGAAGAAGAAGAAGAAGAACAGAAAGAAGAAGAAGAAGAGACAAACAAGAAGAGGAAGAAGAAGAAACAGAAGAAGACGACTAAGAAGAACAAGACGAAGATGGTGAAGATGAGCTAGAAGAAGAAGAAGATGAAGAACAAGAACAAGAACTGGAAAAAGAAGAAGTAGTAGAAGAAGAAGAAGAAGAAGAAGAAGAAGAAAAAGATGATGAAATAGACGAAGAAGAAGAATAAGATGAAGAAGAAGAAGAAGAAGAACTAAAAGAAGATGAAGAAGAAGAAGAAGCTGAAGAAGTGGAAAAAATAGAAGAAGACGAAGAAGAAGAAGAAATTGAAGGAGAAGAAGAAGAAGAAGTAGTAGTAGTAGAAGAAGAAGAAGAAGAAGAAGATTAAGAAGACGAAGGACAAGAAAAATAAGAATAGTTAGAAGAAGAAAAATGAGAAGAAGAAGAAGAAGAAGAAGAAGAAGAAGAAGAAGAAGAAGAAGAAGAAGGAGAAGAAGATGATGAAGAAGAAGAAGACAAAGAAGGAGAAGAAGAAGATTAAGGAGAAGGTGAGGAAGAAGAAGAAGAAGAAGAAAATGACGACTAAGAAGAATTAGAAGAAGAAGAAGAACTCGAAAAAGATGACAAAGAAGACAAAGAAGAAGAAGAAGAAGAAGAAGAAGAAAAAGGAGATGAAGAAGGAGAAGATGAAGAAGGAGAGGAAGAAAAGAAGGAGAAGAAGAAGAAGAAGTGAGAGAAGAACAAGAAGGAGAAGAAGAAGAAGAAGAAGAAGAAGAAGAAGAAGAAGTAGTGGTTGAAGGCAGAGAAGAAGACGGCTAAGAGGAAGAAGAAAAAGAAGTAGAAAAAGAAGAAGTGGAAGAAGAAAAAGAAGAAGAGGAAGAAGAAGAAGAAAAAGAAGAATAAGAATGAGAATAGATGATGAAGAAGAAGAGGAAGAAGAGGAAGAAGAGGAAGAGGACGAAGAAGAAGAAGAAGAAGAAGAAAAAGAAGAAGCAGAAGAAGAAGAAGAAGTTAATGATGATGAAGAAGAGGAAGAAGAAGAAAAACAAAGAGAAAAAGAAGAAGAAGTGGAAAAAGAAGAAGAGGAAGAAAAAGAATGCCAAGAAGAAAAAAAGAAGAAGAAGAAGAAGAGGAAGAGGAAGAAATCAAAGATGAAAAACATGAAAAAGAAGAAGAATGCAAAGAAGAAGAAGAAGAAGAGGAAGAGGAAGAAATCAAAGATGAAAAACATGAAAAAGAAGAAGAAGGCAAAGAAGAAGAAGAAGGAGAAGAATCTAGAGAAGAAGAAGGAGAAGACAACGAAGAAGAAGAAGATGAAAAAAAAGAGAAGAAGAAGAAGAAGAAGAAGAAGAAGAAGAAAAAGAGGATGAAGAAGTACTACTAGAAGTAGTAGAAGAGGAAGAAGAAGAAGCAGAAGAAGAAGACAAAGAAGAGGGAGAAAAGGATAAGTAGACAAAGAAGAAGAGGATGAAGTATAAGAGGAAGAAGAAGAAGAAAAAGAAGAAGAAGAAGAAGAAGAAGAAGAAGGAGAAGAAGAAGAAGAAGAAGAAGAAGAAGAAGAAGAAGAAGAAGAAGAAAAAGAACAAGAAGAAGAAGAAGAAGAAGAAGGAGAAGAAGAAGATAAAGGAGGAGAAGGATATTAATAAGATGAAGGAGAACAAGAAGAAGAAGAGGAAGAAGAAGAAGAAGACAAAGAGGAAGAAGAAAATGTGGAGCATAAAGATGAAGAAGAGGAAGACGAAGAAGAGTAAGAAAAAGAAGAGGAAGAAGAAGAAAAAGAAGAAGAAGAATAAGAAGATGAAGAAGTAGAAGAAGAACAAGAAGAAGAAATGGATGATGAAGAAGAAAAAGAACAAAAAGTAGTAGAAGTAGAAGAAAAAGAAGAAAAAGAAGAATTCAAAGAAGAAGAAAAAGAAGAAGAAGAAGAAGAGGAATAAGACACAGAAGAAGAAGAAGCTGAAGAAGAAGATGAGGAAGATGAATAAGTGGAAGAAGAAGATGAAGATGAAGAAGAGGAAGATGAAGAAGAAGAATATGAAGAAGAAGAAGGAGAAGAAGAAGAAGAGAAAGAAAATGAAGAAGAGTAAGACAAAAAAGAAGAAGAAGAACAAGAAGGAGATGAAGACAAAGGAGAAGTAGAAGAAGATGAGGAAGAAGAAGAAGAAGAAGAAAAAGAAGAAGAAGTAAATGAAGAAGAAGAAGAAGACAAAGAATAAGAGGAAGAAGAAGGCGAAGAAGACGACGAAGAATCGAAAAATTGAAGAAGAGGACCACGAAGATTGGGAAGAAGAAGAAGAGGAAGAGGAAGAAGAAGAAGAAGAGAAAAAGATGAATATATAGAAGAAGAAGAAGGAGAAGAA
>JAIUJO010001608.1:135000-137500 GCA_023846275.1 Vanilla planifolia
GAAGATGGAGAAGGAGAAGAAGAAGATGGAGAAGAAGAGAAATGAGAAGAAAAAGAAGAAGAAGAAGTTGATGATGATGATGATTATGAAGAAGAAGAAGATGATGATGATGAAGAAGAAAAGGAAAAAGAAGACAAAGAAGAAGAAGAAAAAGGAAAAGAACAGAAAAAGAAGATGAAGATGAAGAAGACGATGAAGAAGAGGAAAAAGAAGAAGAAGAAGAAGAAGAAGAAGAAGAAGAAGAATAAGGTGAAGAAGAAAAGGAAGAGGGAGGAGAAGAAGTAGAAGTAGAAGAAGAAGAAGAAGAAGACGAAGAAACAGAAGAAGAAGAAGAAGAAGAAGAAGAAGAAGATGAATTAGAAGAAGAAAAAGAAGAAGAAGAAGAAGTGGAAGAAGAGGAAGGAGAAGGAGAAGAAGAGGAAGAAGATGAAAAGAAGAGGAAGAAGAAGAAGAAGATGAAGTAGAACAAGAACAAGAAGATGAACAAGTAGAAGAAGAAGAACAAGAAGACAAAGAAAAAGAAGAAGAAGAAGAAGGAGAAGAAGAAGAAGAAGAAGAAGTAGTAGAAGAAGAAGAAGAAGAAGAAGAAGAAAAAAAGAAGAAGAACAAGAAGAAGAAGAGGTCAAATCAGAAGAAGTAGAAGATGAAGAAGAAGACCTCGAAGTCGACAAACAAGAAGAAGAAGAGATGGTAGAAGAAGAAGGTGAAGATGACACACAAGAGGAAAAAGAAAATGTAGAAGATGAAGAATTAGAAGAGGAAGAAGAAGTAGAAGAATAACAATAATGAGAAGAAGAAGAACAACAATAATAATAAGAAGATGAGGAAAAGGAAGAGGAAGAAGAAGATGAAGAAGAAAAAGATAACGACGAAGAACAAGAAGAAGAAGAAGTTTAAGAAGAAGAAGAAGAAGATGAATAAGAAGAAGAAGAAAAAGAAGATGAAAAAGAAAGTTATGATGATGGAGAAGAAGAAGTAGAAGAAGAAGAAGAAGAAGAAGACAAAGAAGTAGAGGATGAAGAATAAGAAGAAGAAGAAGATGTTGATGATGATGAAGAACAAGAAGAAGAATATAAGAATAAGAAGAAGAAATAGAAGAAGAAGACAAAGAAGATGATGACCAAGAAGAAGGAGGAGAAGAAAAAGAAGTAGAAGAGGAAGAAGAAAAGGAAGGAGAAGAAGAAGAAGAAGAAGAAGAAGAAGAAGAAGAAGAAGTAGGAGAAGAAGATGAAGAGAAAGAAGAAGAAGAAGAAGAAGAAGAAGAAGAAGAAAAAGACGATGAAGAAGAAGAAGACGAAGAGTAAGAAGAACAAGAGGAGATGAAGAAGAAGAAGAAGAACTAGAAGTAAAAGTCGAAGAAGAAGAAGTAGTAGAACAAGATGAAGAGGAAGAAGACGACGAATAAAAAGTCATAGAAAAGTAGAAGACGAAGAAGAAGCAGAAGAAGAAGAAGATGTTGAAAAAAAAGAAGAAGTAGAACAAGAACAAGAATTAGAAGAAGAAATTAAAAAAAAAGAAGAAATAAAAGAAGAAGAAAATGATGACAAATAAGAAGAATGTGAAGATGATGAAAAAGAAGACTAAGAAAAAGAATAAGAACAAGAAGAAGAAGAAGATGATGACGATTATGATGATGAGGAAGAAGACAATGAAGAAGAAGGCAAAGGAGAAGCAACAGAAGAGGAAGAAAAAGGAGAAGAAGAAGAAGAAGTAGAAGAAGAAGAAGAAGAAGAAGAAGAAGAAGAGGAAAGTGGAGGCGGAGGAGAAGAAGATGCAGAAGAAAAAGAAGAAGATGGAGAGGAAGAAGAAGAAGCAGAAGAAAAAGAAGCGCAGGAAAAAGAAGACGAAAAAGACGAAGAAAAGGAAGAAGTAGAAGAAGTAGTAGAAGAAGAAAAAGAAGAAAAAGAAGAAGATGATGAGGACGAAGAAGAAGAAGAAGAAGAAGATGGACAAGAAGAGGAAGAAGAAGACGAAGAATAAGAAGAAGAAGAAAAAAAAAGGAGGAGGACGAGGAGGAGGAGGAGGAGAAGGAGAAGAGAAAGAATAGGAAGTTGAAGAATAAGAACAAGAAGAAGTACAGGACGAAATAGAAGAAGAAGAACACAAAGAAGAAGCAGAAGAAGGCAAAGAGGAAGAAGCAGAACAAGAAAAATGAAAAGAAGAAGAAGATGAAGAAGACAAAGAGGAAGAAAAAGAAAAAGAGAAAAATAAAGAAGAAGAAGAAGAAGTAGAAGAAGAAGTATAAGAAGAAGAAGAAGAAGAAGAAAAAGAAAAAGAAGATGAAGAGGAAGAAAAAGAAGAGGAAGAGGACGAAGAAGAGGAAGATGAAGAAGAAGTATGAAGAAGAACAAGAAGAAGAACAAAAGAAGGAGAAGAAGAAGGTGAAGTAGATGACAAAGACAAAAAAGAAGAAGAAGAACACGAAGAAGTCGAAGAAGAAGAAGAAGAAGAAGAAGGAAAAGAAAAAGTAGAAGAAGAGGAAGAAGAAGAAGAAGAACAA
>JAIUJO010001608.1:157500-162500 GCA_023846275.1 Vanilla planifolia
AAGAAGAAGAAGGGGAAAAATAAGAGCTTGACAAAGAATAAGATAAAGAAGAAGAAGGTGAAGAAGGGCATGAAGAAGAAGATGATGAAGAAGAAGAGGAAGAAGAAGAAGTAGAAGAAGAAGAAGAAAAAGAAGAAGAAGTAGAAGATGAAGATGAAGAAGAGGAACAAGAAGTAGACGAAAAAGAAGATGAAGAAGAAGAAGAAGAAGAAGAAGAAAATGTCAAAGAAGAAGACGAAGAAGAAGAAGATGAACAAGGAGAAGAAGAAGAAGAAGAAGATGTAGAAGAAGAAGGACAGGAAGAAGAAGAAGAAGAAAAATAGGAGGAAGTAGAAGAGGAAGAGTAAGAAGAAGAAGAAGAAGAAGAAGAAGAAGAAAAAGAAGAAGGTGAAGAAGAAGAAGAAGAAGAAGGAGAAGGAGAAGAAGAAGACGAAGAAGATGATGATGGAGAAGAAGAGGAAGAAGAAGAGGGCAAAGAAGAAGAGGACAAAGAAGATGAAGAAGATGAAGAAGAGGTGGAAGTAGAAAAAGAAGTGAAAGAAGAAGAAGAAGTTGAAAATTAAGTAGTAGAAGAAGAAGAAGAGGAAGTAGAAGTAAAAGAGGATGATTTTGAAGAAGAAGAAGGAGATGATGAATAAGAAGAATAAGAATAAGAAGAAAAGCAAGAAGAAGAAGAGTAAGAAGAAGAGGAAGATGAAGAACAAGAATAAGAAAAAGAAGATGATGAGGAAGATAAAGATGAAGAAAAAAAAAGGTGTAAAAGAAGAATTAGAAGAAAATGAAGAAGAAGAAGACGAAGAAGAAGAGGAGAAGAAGAAGTATAAGAAGAAGAAGAAGAAGAAAAAGGTGGAAAAGAATGAGACATAGAAAAAGAAGTTTAAGAAGAGGAATAAGAAGTAGAAGATGAAGAAGAAGAAACAAAAGAAGATGGTGGTATAGAACAGGAAGGGGAAGATGAGGAAGAAGAAGAAGAAAAAGAAAATAAAGAGGGGAAGACAATGAAGAAGAAGAAGAAGACGAACAAGAAGAGGAAGGCGAAGAAGAGGATGAAGAACAAGAACAAGAACAAAAGGATGAAGAAGAAGAACAAGAAGACAAAGAAGAAGAGGAAGAAGAAGAAGAAAAAGAAGAAGAAGAAGGAGACGAAGAAATATAAGTCAAAGAAGAAGTAGAAGAAGAAGAAGAAGAAGATAAAGAAGAAGAATAAGAAGGCGAATTAGAAGAAAGCAAAGTAAAAGAAGAAGAAGAAGAAGAAGGAGACAAAGTAGAAGAAGGTGAAGAAGAGGAAGAAGAAAAAGAAGAAGAAGAAGAAGATGTTGAAGAAGAAGAAGAAGAAGACGAAGAAGTAGAAACGAAGAAGAAGAAGACGATGAAGAGGGAGAAGAAGAAGAGGAAGAAGAAGAAGAAGAAGATGAACACAAAGTAGATGAAGAAGGAGAAGAAGAAGAAGAAGAAGAAGAAGAAGAAGAAGACAAAAAAGAAGATGAAGAAGAAGAAAAGAAGAAGGAAAAGATGAAAAAGAAGAAAAAGAAGAAAAAGAAGAAGGCGATGAACGAGATGTTGAAGAAGAAGAAAAACAAGGAGAAGTAGAAGTAGAAGAAGAAGAAAAAAAGAAAAAGAAGAAAAACAAGTAGGAGGAGAAGGGGAAGGAGAAGAAGGAGAAAGAGATAAAGAAGAGGAAGAAGAAGAAGAAAAAGAAGAAGATGATGAAGAAGAAGAATAAGAAGTTGAAGAAGGAGAAGAAGACAATTAAAAAGAACAAGAAGACGAAAGGGAAGAAGAAGAAGAAGAAGATGAAGAAGAAGAAAACAAAGAAAATTGTAAAAGAAGAAGAAGAAGTAGAAGATGATGATTACGTAGAAGAAGAAGAAGATGATGATGAGGAAGATCAAGATGAAGAAGAAGAAGATGTAAAAGAAGAAGTAGAAGGAGATGAAGAAGAAGAATAAGAAGAAGAGGAAGATAAGAAAAAAAAAAGATGAAGAAGAAAAAGTTGGAGAAGAAGAAGACATGGAAAAAGAAGTTTAAGAAGAGGAATAAGAGGAAGAAGAAATAGAAGAAGAAGATGATGAAGAAAAGGAAGAGGAAGATGTGGAAGCAAAATTAGAAGAGGAAGGAAAATAAAGTGAGGAAGATGAAGAAGAAGATGAAGAAGATGAACAACAAAAGATAAAGACGAAGAAGAAGAAGCCGAAGAAGAGGAAGAAGAAGAAGAAGAAGGAGAAGAAGAAGGAGAAGAAGAATTAGAAGTCAAAGAAGAAGAAGAGAATGAAGAAGAAGAAAAAGGAGAAGATGAAGAAGTCGAATATGCAAAAAGCGAATTAAAAGAAGATGAAGGGGAAGAAGAAGAAGAAAAGAAGAAGAAAATGAAGAAGAGGAAGAAGTAAAAGAAGAAGAAGAAGAAGACAAAGAAGAAGAAGAATAAGAAGAAGAAGAAGAAGAAGAAGAAGAAGAAGACGAAGAAGTAGAAACGAAGAAGAAGATGACGAAGAGGGAGAAGAAGTAGAGGAAGAAGTAGAAGAAGAAGATGAAGTCGAAGAAGATGAAGAAGAAGGAGAAGAAGAAGAATAAGAAGAGGAAGAAGATGATAAAGTAGATGATGAAGAAAAAAAGAAGAAAAAGATGAAGATGTAGCAGAAGAAGAAGAAATATAAGAAGTCGACAAAGAAGATGATGAAGAAGCACAAAAAGAAGGAGAAGTAGAAGTAGAAGAAGAAGAAAAAAAAAGAAAAAGAAGAAGAAGGAGAAGGAGAAGGAGATGAAGGAGAAGAAGATGAAGAAGAGGAAGAAGAAGTAGCAAAAGGAGAAGAAGAAGATGAAGAAGAATAACAAGCTGAAAAAGGAGAAGAAGATAAGGTGATGATGATGAAGAAGAGAAAGAAGAAAAATATGAGGAAAATGTAAAAGAAGAAGTATAAGAAGATGAAGAGGGAGAAGTAGAAGAAGAAAGGAGGGGGAGCAAGTGAAGAAGAAGAAGAAGGAGAAGAAGGTAGAGAAGAAGAAGAAATAGAAGATGTCTAAGAAGAAAAAAAAGAAGATGAAGAAGAAGATGAAGATGAAGAAGAGGAAGAAGAAGATGAGGAAGAATGAGAAGAAGAAGAAGAAGATAAAGAGGAAGATGATAAGAAGAAGAAGAAGAAGAAGAAAAGGGAAAGAAGAAGAAGAAGAAGAAGAAGATGAAGAAGAAGAAGGAGAAGAAGGTGAAAGAAAAGTAAAAGAAGAAGAAGGAGAAGAAGAAGAAGGTGAAGAAGAAGATGACGACAGAGGGAAGAGTTAGAAGAGGATGAAGAAAAAATAAAAGAAGAAGAAGAAGAAGAAGAATAAGAAAAAGAACAAGAAGACGACGAAGAAGTAGGAACGTCAAGAAGAAGACGACGAAGAAGCAGAAACGCAAAGAAGAAGACGACGAAGTGCGAGGAGAAGAAGAGGAAGTAAAAGAAGAAGACGAAGAAGAAAAAGAAGAAGAACAAGAAGAAGAAGAAGAGAAGAAGACGAAGAAGAAGTAGAAGAAGAAGAAGAAGAAGAAGAAGAAGATGAAGAAGAAGTAGAAGAAGAAGAAGAAGAAGAAGTAGAAGAAGATGGAGAAGTAGAAGAAGGAGAAGAAGAAGATGAAGAAGAAGAACAAGAAGATGAAGAAGGAGAAGAAGAAGAAGAACAAGAAGATGAAGAAGGAGAAGAAGACAAAGAAGAAAAAGAAGAAGTAGAAGAAGAAGAAGGAGAAGAAGAAGAAGACACAGAAGAAGAAGAAGAAGAAAAAGAAGACGATGAAGTTGGAGGAGAACGAGGAGATGGAGAAGAAGAAGAAGGTGAAGAATGAGGGAAAAAGAAGAAGAAAAAGAAGAAGAAGACGATCTTGATGAAGAAGAAGAAGAAGAAGGTGAAGAAGATGAAAAAGAAGAAGAAGAAGAAGAAGAAAAAGAAGTACAGGAAGAAGAAGAAGAAGAAGAAGTAGTAGAAATAGAAGGATAAGAAGACAAAGAAGAAGACAAAGAAAAAGAGGCTAAAGAAGTAGAAGGAAAAGGCGAAGAAGTGAAAGAGGAAGAAGAAATAGAAAAAGAAGAAGCCAAAAATGAAGAAGAATAAGAAGAAGAAAAGACGATGATTATGATGGTGGTAAGGAAGAGTAAGAAGAAGAAGAAGAAGCAAAAGAAGAAGAAGAAGAAGAAAAAGAATAAGAGGAAGAAGAAGAAGAAGATGAAGAAGAAGAAAAAGAAGGAAAAGAGGAAGAATAAGAAGTAAAAGAGGAAGGAGAAGGAGAAGGCAGAGAAGAAGAAGACAATGATGAAGAAGAAGAAGAAGAAGAAGAAGAAGGTGAGAAAGATGAAGAAGAAGAAGAACAACAACAACAAGTACGAGAAGAAGAAGAAGAAGAAGTAGTTGAAGTAGAAGGGGAAGAAGACACAGAAGAAGACGAAGAAGAAGAGGCTGAAGAAGAAGAAGAAGAAGATGAAGAAGTGGAAGAGGAAGAAGAAGTAGAAAAAGAAGAAGAAGCTGAAAATGATGAAGAAGAAGAAGAAGAAGAAGAAGAAGAAAAGATGATGATGATGGTGGTAGTATGAAAGAGTAAGAAGAAGAAGAAGAAGAATAAGAAGAAGAACAAGAAGAAGATGAAGAAGAAGAAGAAGAAGATGATGAAAGGGAATAAGTGGAAGAAGAAGAAGAAGTAGAAGAGGAAGAAGAGTAGAAGATGAAGAAGATGAAGAGGAAGAAGAAGAAGACGAAGACGAAGAAGAAGAAAAAGATGAATGAGAAGAAGGAGAAGAAGAGGAAGATGAAGAAAAAGAAGAAGAAGGAGGAGGAGGAGAAGAAGATGAAGAAGAAGACTAAGAAGATGAAGAAGAAGAAGAAAAAGGAGGAGAAATAGAAGTTGAAGAAGAAGAAGAAAAAAAAGAAAAAGAAGAAAAAGAAGGAGGAGAAGCAGAAGGAGAAGAAGGAGAAGAAGATGAAGAAGAGGAAGAAGAGGAAGAAAAAGAAGAAGATGATGAAGAAGAAGAATAAGA
>JAIUJO010001608.1:172500-182500 GCA_023846275.1 Vanilla planifolia
AAGGGGAGATGAAGAAGTTGAAGAGAGGAAGAAGAAGAAGTGGATGAAGAAGAAGAAGAAGCCGAAGAAGATAAAGAAGAGGAAGAAGATGGAGAAGAGGAAGAAGGAGACAAAGAAGAAGAAGAAGAAGATGAAGAAGATGAAGAAGAAGAAGAAGATGATGAAGAAGAAGAAGAAGAAGGGGAAGAAAAAGAGGCGAAAGAACAAAAAGAAGAAGAAGAGGAAGAAGAAGAACAAGTTGAAGAATAAGAAGAATAAGAAGTAGAAGAAGAGGAAGAAGATGATAAAGAAGAAAAAGAAGAAGAAAATGAAGAAGAATAATAAGGAGAGGAAGAAGAAGAAGAAGAAGAAATAGAAGAAGAAGAAGAAGAAGAGGAAGATGAAGAAGAAAAGAAGAAGAGGAAGATGATGATGATGAAGAAGAAGAAGAAGAAAAGGAAGTAGAAGAAGAAGAAGAAGAGCAAGAACAAGAAGATGAATTAGAGAAGAAGAAGAAGGAAAAGAAGAAGAAGAAGAAGATGATGATGAAGAAGAAAAAGATGAAGAAGAAGAAGTTGATGATGATGAAGAAGAAGAAACATAAGAAGAAGAAGATAAAGAAGATAAAGAAAAAGAAGAAGAAAATGAAGTGGAAGAAATAGAAGTAAAGAGGAAGTGTAAAAGAGAAAGAAGAAGAAGAAGATGAAGAAGAAGAAGATGAAGAAGAAGAAGATGAAGAAGAAGAAGAAGAAGATGAAAAATAAAATGACAGAGAAGAAGAAGAAGATGAAGAAGAAGTAGAATAAGAAGAAGAAGTAGAAGTAGAAAAAGAGGATGAAAAGAAGGAGAAGAAAGAGAAGAAGAAGAAGAAAAAGAAGAAGATGAAGAAGAAGAAAATGAAATAGATAGGGTAAAAGAAGTGTGAGATTGAAAAGAAGACAGAGAAGAAGGAGAACGAAAAGAAGAAGAAGAAGAAGAAGAAGAACAAGATGAAGATGAAGAGAAAGAACGAGAAGAAGAAACATAAGAAGAAGAAGACGAAGAAGGAGAAGAAGAAGTAGAAGAAGAGATGAAGGAGAAGTAGTAGAAGAAGAAGAAGATGATGAAAAAAAAGAAGAATAATAATAACAATGAAATAATTATAAGAAGAAGAAGAATAAGAAAAAAAAAAGAAGAAGATGAAAAAGAAGAAGAAGAAGAAGTAGAAGGAGAAGAACAAAAAGAAGAAGACAGAAGAAGAAGAACATGAAGTAGAAGAAGCAAACGAAGAAGAAGAAAAAGAAGAAGGAGAAGAAGAAGAAGAAGAAGAAGGCGAAGAAGAAGAAGAAGAAGTGGAAGAAGAAGAAGAAGAAGAAGATGAAAATGAAAAAGAAGAACAAGATGAAGAAGAGGAAGACAAAGAATTGGAAAAGGAAGAAAACAAAGAAGAAGAACAAGAAGAAGGCAAATAAGCAGCAGAAGAAGTTGAATAAGAAGAAGAATAAGGAGAAGTAAGAGAAGAAGAAGAAGATGGTGCGGAAGAAGATGAAGGAGAAGAACAAGAGGAAGAAGATGAAGAAGAAGAAGAATAAGAAGAAGAAGAAGACGAAGAAGAAGATGAAGAAGAAGAAGAAGAAGAGGAAGGCAAAGCAGAAGATGGAGAAGAACAAGAAGAATAAGAATAAGAAGAAGAAGAAGAAGAAGAAGAAAAAGAGAAGAACTAGAAGATGATGATTATGAGGAAGAAGAAGAGGAAGAGGAAGAAGAAAAAGAAGAACAAGAAGAGCAAGAAGAACATGAAGAAGAAGAAGAAGAAGAAGACGAAGAAGAAAAAGAAGAAGAAGAAGAAGAAGACAAAAAAAAGAGATGAAGATGAAAAAGAAGAAGAATAATAATAATAACAAGGAGTAGAGGAAGAAGATGATGGTGAAGAAAACTTAGAAGAAGAAGACAAATAAGAAAAAGAGGAAGAGTAATAAGAAGAAGAAGATGAATAAGAACATGAAGAAGAAGAAGAAGAAGGAGAAGAAGAAGAATAAGGAGAAGAAGAAAAGAAGAAGAAGAAGAAGAATAAAAAGATTAAGAAAAAGAGGAAGAAGAAGAAGAAGAAGAAGAAGAAGAATGAGAAGAAGAACAAGAAAATGAAGTGGAAGAAGTAGAAGTAAAAGAGGAAGAGAAAAAGGGGAAGAAGAAGAAGAAGATGAAGAAGAAGAATGACAAGAAGAAGATGAAAAATAAAATGACAGAGAAGAAGAAGAAGATGAAGAAGTAGAACAAGAAGAAGAAGGAGAAGTAGAAGAAGATGAAGAAGAAAAAGAAGAAGAAGAGGAAGAAAATGAAATAGATAAGGTAAAAGAAGACTGAGATGAAAAAAAAGATGGAGAAGAAGGAGAATGAAAAGAAGAAGAAGAAGAAGAAGAAGAAGAATATGAAGAAGAAGAAAAAGAACGAGAAGAAGAAACAGAAGAAGAAGAAGACGAAGAAAAAGAAGATGAAGTCGAAGAAGAGATGAAGGAGGAGTAGTAGAAGAAGAAGAATAAGATGAAGAAAAAAAAAGAAGAATAATAAATACAATAGAAATAATTACAAGAAGAAGAAGAAACAGAAGAAGATGAATAAGAGGCAGAAGAAGAAGTAGAAGGAGAGGATTAAAAAGAAGAAGAAGATGAAGAAGAAGAAGATGAATTCGAAGAAGCAAAAGAAGAAGAAGAAAAAGAAAGAGAAGAAGAAGAAGAAGAAGAAGGCGAAGAAGAAGAAGAAGTGGAAGAAGAAGAAGAAGAAGATGAAATTGAAAAAGATGAAGAAGATGAAGAAGAGGAAGACAAAGAATTGGAAAAAGAAGAAAACAAAGAAGTAAAAGAAGAAGAAGGCAAACAAGTAGAAGAAGAAGGAGAAGAAGAAGTAGAAGAAGAAGAAGAAGGAGAAGAGGACGAAGAAGAAGAAGAAGAAGAGGAAAAAGATGAAGAAGAAGAAGAAGAAGAAGAAGAAGAAGAAGAAGAAGATGAATGAGAAGAAGAAGAAGAAGAAGAAGAAGAAGAAGAATAAGAATACAGATAAGAAGAAGTAGAAAAAAGATGAAGAAGAAGAGGAAGTAGTAGAAGAAGGAGCATTAGACGAAGAAGAAGAACAAGAACAAGAAGAAGAAGAAGATGATGAAAAAGGAGAAGGAGATGAAGAAGAAGAAGAGGACAAAGGAGAAAAGAAAAAGAAGAGGAAGAGCAATAAGACGAAGAAGAAGAATAAGAACATGAAGAAGAAGAAGAAGAAGGAGAAGCAGAAGAATAAGGGGAAGAAGAAAAGAAGAAGAAGAAGAAGAATAAAAAGATGAAGAAAAAGAAGAAGAACAAGAAGAAGAAGAAGAGGTTTGAGAAGAAGAAGAAGAAGAAAATGAAGTGGAAGAAGTAGAAGTAAAAGAGGAAGAGAAAAAGAGGAAGTAGAAGAAGGAGATGTAGAAGAAGAAGAAGAAGAAGAAAAAAATGAAAAATGAAATGACAGAGAAGAAGAAGAATATCAAGAAGAAGTAGAACAAGAAAAAGAAGGAGAAGTAGAAGAAGAGGAAGAAGAAGGAGAAGAAGATGGAGAAGAAGAAGAAGAAGAAGAAGAAAATGAAATAGATAAGGTAAAAGAAGACTGAGATGAAAAAGAAGACAGAGAAGAAGGAGAACGAAAAGAAGAAGATGATGAAGAAGAACATGATGAAGAAAAAAAAGAAGAATAATAATAACAATAGAAATAATTATAAGAAGAAGAAGAATAAGAAGAAGAAAAAGAAGAAGATGAACAAGAAGAATAAGAAGAAGAAGTAGAAGGAGAAGAATAAAAAGAAGAAGAAGACGAAGAAGAAGAAGAAGATGAAGTAGAAGAAGAAAAAGAAGTAGATGAAGTAGAAGAAGCAAAAGAAGAAGTAGAAAATGAAGAAGGAGAAGAAGAAGAAGAAGAAGTGGAAGAAGAAGAAGAAGATGAAAATTAAAAAGTAGAAGAAGATGAAGAAGAGGAAGACAAAGAATTGGAAAAAGAAGAAGAAGAAGAAGAAGAACATGAAGGCAAACAAGCAGAAGAAGAAGTGGAATAAGACAAAGAATAAGGAGTAGGAGAAGAAGAAGAAGATGGAGAGGAAGAAGATGAAGGGGTAGTTGAAGAGGAAGAAGATGAAGAAGAAGAAGAATAAGAAGAAGAAGAAAAAGAAGAAGAAGAAGAAGAAGAAGGCAAAGCAGAAGATGGAGAAGAAAAAGAAGAATAAGAAGAAGAAGAAAGAGAAGAAGTCACAGAAGAAGAAGGAGAAGAAGAAGAAGAACAAGAAGAAGTAGAAGAAGAAGAAGAATGAGAAGAAGTCGAAGAAGAAGAAGAAGAGGAAGAAGTTGATGATGATGAAGAAGAAGAAGAAGAAGAAGAAGAAGAATAAGAATACAAATAAGAAGAAGTAGAAGAAAAGAAGAAGAAGAAGAAGAAGAAGAAGAAGAAGGAGCATTAGACAAAGAAGAAGAACAAGAAGAAGAAGAAGATGATGATGATGAAAAAGGAGAAAAGAAAAAGAAGAGGAAGAGCAATAAGAGGAAGAAGAAGAATAAGAACATGAAGAAGGAGAAGAAGGAGAAGAAGAAGAATAAGGAGAAGAAGAAAAGAAGAAGAAGAAGAATAAAAAGATGATGAAGAAGAAGAAGAAGAAGAAGAATGAGAAGAAGAAGAAGAAGAAGAGGATGACGAAGAAGAAGAAGAAGTAGAACAAGAAGAAGAAGTAGAAGAATAAAAAGAAGAAGAACAAGAAGTAGAAGAAGAAGAAGATGATGATGATGATGTAGAAGTAGAATAAGAATAAGAAGAAGAAGAAGTAGCAGAAGAACAAGATGAAGAAAAGAAGAAGAAGATATTGAGGATAGAGAAGAAGTTGAAGAAGAGGAAGAACAAAGAAAAATGAAAAAGAGGAAGCAGAATAAAGAAGAAGACAAAAAAGAAGAAGGAAAAGGGGAAGAAGAAGGAGAAGAAAAAGCGGAAGAAAAAGAAGAAGAAGAAGAAGAAGAAGAAGACGAAGAAGATGTGATGAAGAAGAGGAAGAAGAAGAGGAAGAATAAGAAGAAGAGGACGAAGAAGAAGACAAAGAAGAGGAGGAAGAAGAAGAAGAAGAAGAAGGAGAAGAAGAAGAAGGCAAAGAAGAAGAAGAAGAAGAAGAAAAGGAAGAAAAAGAAGTAGAAAATTAACAAGGAGAAGAGCAAGAGTAGGAAGAAGAAGAAGGAGAAGAAGAAGGATAAGAAGAATAGGAGAAGGAAGAAGAAGAAAATGAAGAAGAAGAAGAAGAAGAAGATTAAAAGGAGGGAGAAGAAGAAGCGAAGGAAGAAGAAGAAAGAAGAAGAAGAAAATGAGGAATATGAAGAAGAAGATGAAGTAGTAGTAAAAGAAGAAGTTGATTAAGAAGGCTAAGAAGAAGAAGAAGAAGAAGAAAAAGAAGAACAAAAACAAGTACATGAAGAAGAAAAGGAAGAAGAACAGTAAGAAGAAGGACAACAAGGAGGAGGAATAAAAAGAAGATGAAGAATAAGAACAAAAAGAAGAAGAAGAATTAGAAGAAGAGCAAGAAGAAGAAGAAGAAGAGGAAGAAGAAGAAGAAGAAGTCAAAGAAGAAGAAGAAGAAGAAAAATAATAAGAAGAAGAACAAGATGAAGAAGTCGAAGTAGAAGTAGAAGAAGAAGAGTAGTAGTAGAAGAAGAAGAAGAAGAAGAAGAAGAAGAAGAAAAAGAAGAAGACAAAACAGAAGAAGGCGAAGAAAAGGAAGAGGAAGAAGAAGAAGAAGAAGAAGACGAAGAAGAAAAAGATGTAGAAGAAAATGAAGAAGTGGAAGAAGAAAAAGAGGAGGAAGAAGAAGTTGAAGAAGAAGAAGAAGAAGAATAAGAAGAGGCCAAGTAGAAGAAGAAGAAGAAGAGGAAGAGGAAGAAGAAGAAGAAGAAAAAGAAGACGAAGAAAAAGCTGAAGAAGAAGATGAAGAAAATGAAGAAGTAGAAGAAGTATTAGATGAAGAACAGAAGAAAATTATGATGATGAAGAAGTACAAGAAGAATAAAGAGAGGAAGAAACTGAAGGTGATGGAGAAGAAGAGGAAGAAAAAAAGGAAGAAGAAGAATAAGAATAACAATAAGAAGAAGTAGAATAAGAAGAAGATGATGACGAGATGAAGAAGAAGAAGATGAAGAAAAAGAAGAATTAGAGGAGGAAAGAGAAGAAGAAGAATAAGGCTGACAAGAAGAAGAAGTAGAAGAGGACGAAGATGATGTTGAAAAATAAGAAGAGGAGATGCAAAAGAAGGCGAAGAAAAAGAACACAGAAGAAGAAGAAGAAGAAGAAGAAGAAGACGAAGAAGAAGGGTAAGAATTAGAAGACGAAGAAGAAGATGATGTAGAGGAAGAAGAAGGGGAGGAAGAAAAATAGGAAGAAGAAGAAGAAGAAGGAGAGATGAAGAAGAAGAAGAAAAAGGGGAGATGAAGAAGAAGTTGACGAAGAGGAAAAAGAAGAAGAGGAAGAAGATGATGAAGTAGAAAAAGAAGTTGTAGAAGAGGACGAAGGAGAAAAGGAAGAAGGAGACAAGAACAAGATGAAGAAGAAGAAGAAGATGAAGAAGATGAATAAGAATAATAATAAGAAGAAGAAGAAGAAGAAGAAGCAGAAGGAGAAGAAAAAGAAGAAGAACAAGAGGAAGAAGAAGAGAAAGACGAAGAAGTGGGAGAAGAAGAATAATAATAAGAAGAAGAAGAAGAGGAAGAAGATGATAAAGAAGAAGAAGAAGTAGAAGAAGAAAAAGAAGAAAAAGAATAATTAGAGGAAGAAGTAAAAGAAGGAGAGGAAGAAGAAGATGAAGAAGAAAAGAAGAAGATGAAGAAGAAGATGAAGAAGAAGAATAAGATGAAGAAGAAGAATAAGATGAAGAAAAAGAATAAGAACTCAAATAAGTAGAAGTAGAAGAAGAATAAGAAGAAGAAGAAGAAGAAGAAGTAGAAGAAGAAGGAGCGTTAGAAGAAGAACAAGAGGATGAAGAAGAAGATGATGAAAAAGGAGGAGTAGAAGAGGAAGAGCAATAAGAGGAAGAAGAAGAATAAGAACAAGAAGAAGAAGAAGAAGAAGAAGAAGAATAAGGAGAAGAAGAAATGAAGAAGAAGAGGAAGAAGAAGAAGAAAAAGATGAAGAAAAAGAAGAAGATGAAGAAGAAGACGAAGAAGAAGGAGAAGAAGAAGAATAAGGAGAAGAAGAAGAAGAATAAGGAGAAGAAGAGGATGAAGAAGAAGAAGAAGAAGAAGAAGAAGTAGAACGATAAGAAGAAGCAGAAGAATAAAATGAAGAAGAAGTAGAAGAAGAAGATGGTGGAGAAGTAGAATAAGAAGAAGAAGAAGAAGATGATGATGAAGATAAGAAGAAGAAGAAGGCGAAGAAGAAGCTGTCGAGGATAGAGAAGACGTAAAAGAAGAAGAGGAGGAAGAAGAAGAAGAAGAAGAAGAACAAAAAAAGGTAAAAGAAGGAGAAGCGGAAGAAGGAAAAGATGAAGAGGAAGAAAAAAAGGAAGAAAAAGAAGAAGAAGAAGAAGAAGAAGAAGACGAAGAAGATGGGACGAAGAAGAAGGCAAAGAAGAAGAAGAAGAAGAGGAAGAAGAAGAAGAAGAAGAAGAAGCAAAAGAAGAAGAGGGTGAAGAAAAAGAAGAAATAAAGGAAGAAGAAGAAGAAGAAGAAGAAGGAGAAAAGGAAGATAGAGAAGTAGAAGACGAACAAGAGGAAGTGGAAGTGGAAGAAGAAGAAGAAGGAGAAGAAGAAAGAGAAAAAAGAGAAGTAGAGGAGGGGGAAGAAGAAGAAGAAGAAGGAGAATAAAAGGAGGGAGAAAAAGAAGCGAAGGAAGAAGAAGAAGAAGACATAGAATAAGAAGAAGAAGAAGTAGAAGAAGAAGAAGATGAAGAAGGCGAAGAAGAAGAAGAAAAGAAGAAGAAGAAGAATAAGAAAACAAAGAGGAGAAACAAGTAGATGAAGAAGAAAAAGAAGTAGTGGAAGAAGAAGAATAAGAAGAAGAGAAATAAGAAGAAGAAGATGAAGAAGAACAAAAAGAGGAAGAAGAATTAGAAGAAGAAGAACAAGAAGAAGTAGAAGTAGAAGAAGTCGAAGAAGAAGAAGAAGAAGAAGAAGAAAAAAAATAAGAAGTAGAAGTAGAAGTAGAAGTAGAAGGGAAAGAAGAGTAGAAGAAGAAGAAGAAGAAGAAAAAAGAAGAAGACGAAGAAGAAGAAGGCGAAGAAGAGGAAGAGGAAGAAGAAGAAGAAGAAGAAGAAGACGAAGAAGAAGATGTAGAAGAAAATGAAGAAGAGGAAGAAGAAGAAGCAAAAGCAGAAGAAGAAGAAGAATAAGAAGAGGCCAATTAGAAGAAGACAAAGAAGAAGAAGAAGAAAAGGAGGAAAAAGAAGAAGAAGAAGAAGAAAAAGAAGACGAAGAAGAAGCATAAGAAGAAGAAGCATTACAAGAAGAAGCGGAGGAGGAAGAGTGTGAAGAAGAAGAAGAAGAAGAAGAAGAAGATGACGACAAAGAAGAAGGAGAAGAAGAAGACTAAGAAGAAGAAGAAGATGAAGAAGAAGAAGAAGAAGAAGAAGAAGAAAAGAAGAAAAAGAAGAAGGAGAGGAAGAAGTACAAGAAGGAAAAGAAGGAGAAGGAGAAGAAGTAGAGCAAGGAGAAGAAGGCAAAGAAGGAGGAGGAAAAGAAGAAGAAGATGACGAAGAAGAAGAAGAAGAATAAAATGAAGAAGAAGAAGAAGACGATCGAGAAGAAGAAGAAGAAGAAGAAGAAGAAGACATAGAAGAAGAGGAACGAGAAGAAGAGGCAGATGAAAAAGAAGAATAAGAGTAAGAAGAAGAAGACTAAGAAGGTGATGACGAAGAAGAAGATGAAGATACAACAGATGAAGAAGAAAATGAAGAAGAAGAAGAAGGAGAAGAAGGAGAAGAAGGAAAAGGACAAGAAGGAGAAGAAAGAGAAGAAGGAGAAGATGGCAAATAGGAAGAATAAGGATGAGGAGAATATGTAGTAGGAGGAGAAGAAGAAGAAGAAAAAGAAAAAAAAAGAAAATGAAGAAGAAGAAGAAGAAGAAGAAGTAGAAGTAGAAGAAGAAGAAGAAAAAGAAGATGATGAAGAAGAAGAAGAAGAAAAACATGATGATGAAGAAGAAGAAGAGGAAGAAGAAGAAGATGATGAAGAAAATTCAGAAGAAGAAACCAAAGATGAAGAAGTATAACAAGCAGAAGAAGAAGAAAAAGATGAAGAATAACAAGAAGAAGAAGTAGTTGAAAACAAAAAGTAGAAGAAGAAGAACTAGAAAAAGAAGAAGGAGATGAAGTAGTAAGAGAAGAAGAAGAAGAAATAAAAGAAGATGATTAAGAAGAAGAAGTATAAGAAGAAAAGGATGAGGAAGAAAAAGAAGAGAAGAAGAAAACAAAGTGGAAGAAGTAAAAGTCAAAGAAGAAGAAGAAAACAAAAAAGAAGAAGAAAACAAAGAAGAAGAAGAAGATGGAGAAGAAGGAAAAGAAGAAGAAAAAGAAGAAGAAGAAGAAGATGATGATGATGAAGAAGAACAAGAAGATGAAGGAGAAGAAGAGGTAGAAGAAGAGGAAGGAGTAGATAGAAATGATGAAGAAAAAAGGAAGACAAAGAAGAAGAAGAAGATGGAGAAGAAGGAAAAGAAGAAGAAAAAGAAGAAGAAGAAGAAGATGATGATGATGAAGAAGAAGAAGAAGTAGAAGAAGAAGAAGAAGATGAAGAAAAAGAATAAGAAGAAGAAAATGGAGTGGAAGAAGTAGAAGTCAAAGAAGAAGAAAGGAAGAGGAAGAAGAAGAAGAAGATGATGACGAAGAAGAAGAAGAAGAAGAAGATGAAAAAGAAAAAGAAGAAGAAGTATTACTAGAAAAAGAACGAGAAGAAGAAGAAGAAGAAGAAGGGAAGAAGATGAAGAAAAAGAAGAAGAAGAAAATGAGGAAAAGAAGGAAGTAGTTAAGGTAAAAGAAGACTGAGAGGAAAAAGAAGTCAGAGAAGAACGA